>JAAXCT010002157.1:0-92342 GCA_012490785.1 Eragrostis nindensis | reverse complement strand
TATTGGTATGTTCATGTGGACCAGGAGAAAGTGTCAAGAGAAACTGTGTGACTCCGATGCATGCTAACGGTTCAATCGATGCGATTATGTTACAGGGTACACAAAAAGAGGGTTGCATTAGGATTTACCAGGTCCAACTAACGATTATGTTCAGTTCAATTAGCCTGCCTGAACATGATTATAGAGAACAAATGGGAATAGTGTCCAAAAACTTGCCTGGAAATTTGATCCGCTCGACTTGGTTTAAACTCTATTGATATTTAGATGAAACTAACTCGAACGTTCAGTCCGTTTTCGAAACCTTCATTGCCATTTGCCTCAATAATGGTAAAGCCTATTTGAATTACCCAAACTTTTTTGAATCTTAGCTTCAAACAAAAGATTCATGTTACCGTGAGGATGAAGTTCAGAGGTCAAGGTCCACGAGCTGCCCTGCAGAACCAGCAAAGCTGCCATCTCAACCGTGGATCACCAATCCGATGTCACGAACAATTTCAACGCAAAACTCATTCATCCTTCCTTGCGGCATATAATAGGGGGCCATCAGTGGAAAAGCTCCTCCGTCGCCGACGACTCCATATTTACAGGCAGGTCCTAGATTCCCACAAACCCGAGCAGAAATTTGCATCCGAGCACCAGGCCCTTCGCCGGAGATGGCGTCGGAGCTGACTTACCGCGGCGGGGCGGCGCATGGGTCCGCCTCCAACGGGGACTACTCCCCGAAGCCCACCAAGCAGCTCTCCTTGTTCACCCGCGCCGCCCGCTACGCCGCCGCGGAGCACCGCCCCCTCTTCGCCCTCGCCGGCATGCTCTTCGCCGCCGCCATCTTCGTCTTCTCCTCCTCCGCATCACCCCCATCGTCCTACCCCGCCGCGTCCGCGGGGTTCAGCCACCTCTCCGTGGCCTCTGGCGGGCGCCAGCTGCGCCCGATTCCGTCGGCGGCAAGGTGCCCCTGGGGCTGAAGCGGCGCACGCTGCGCGTGCTCGTGACGGGCGGCGCCGGGTTCGTGGGGAGCCACCCTCGTGGACCGGCTGGTGGAGCGCGGGGACACGTGATCGTGGTGGACAACTTCTTCACGGGGCGCAAGGAGAACGTGGCGCACCACCTCCAGAACCCCAGGTTCGAGGTGATCCGCCACGACGTCGTCGAGCCCATCCTGCTCGAGGTCGACCAGATCTACCATCTCGCCTGCCCCGCCAGCCCCGTGCACTACAAGTACAACCCAATCAAGACCATCATATCCTTGCTCACTTGCTTTCATTGAATCTGAATCACCTCCACGTTTGATTTCTCTTTTGTCCCTGCATGATTGATGGGTGTGATTCCGCTGACTGCTAACGAGGTGGTTTGCTGTCTGTTTGGTTTGATTTTGACTGTTCAGAGGAGATTTCATAGTTTGAAAGCTAGATATGGTAAGCAAAAGAGTGGTCTTTAATGAGCATAGATAATTTTAGTACTGAGTGAGGATATGTGTAGTTCTGCGGTAATACTGATCTTGTTAGGAAATGTCTGGTCAACTGTTTCTAGCTTTCCTTTCATTTTCAAATTAACTTTTGATTTCCACATATAAAATGCTATATTTTGATTCTCTAGTGTTAAGCACTTTGGATCTGGTGATCTGGGAAGCTGTGCTTCAAATTAGTTGCTAATTCTTGTTTTGATGAAAATGATTGCTTCACGTTGTTCTAACTTGAAATAGGAGTAAAGGTCAAAGCTACCTTACGACCTAGTTGAGCTTATATTTTATCAACTTTGACAAAGTCTTGATTCCAGTGGCAAAAAACGTAGATATCACTAACCTTTTCTAATCAATCTTGCGTATCTGTCACTTAACTTTTTGCCATATTTATTCTTTTCCAACTGCTGGTACTAGTGCTTAGTGGTGTTATTAGAGTCTATGTGCCTAGCTGCCAAATCAGAACCTCTATATAATCAAAACGTCAATTCTTTTCATACCTAGCTTGCTCCATCTTTTCAAAATGTTACTTGTGAACCTTAACTTTTGAGATGGCACACAAGACAAATGTTGTTGGGACACTGAACATGCTTGGACTGGCAAGAGGATTGGTGCAAGGTTCCTACGTACCAGCACCAGCGAGGTCTATGGTGATCCCCTCCAACACCCTCAGGTGAGAGACTTACTGGGGCAATGTCAATCCCATTGGTAATTACTTGTCCTCGTAATATACTTTTCAAAAATTTCCCTATGCAACACTTCCATCAAACAAGGGGGTTGAGTTGATCTTGGTAGAGCAGTACAATTTACATGAATATCTTCATTGCTGCATTCATGTTTGGTCATTTCTTTGTGGACGCTTGGCGTATAGCACAAAACACAAGAATTATGTTTTAGTTCAAACAATTTATGTTTCTTTACAAATATTTCTTCTTCATAAACAAAATCTCCAAATAAGGCATTAATAGGTAGCACCTTTTTTTTTTTACATATGGACTGAAACTACTGCTCATTTGAACTATTGAGAAAAGGGATGTTTGATTGGAGTCGTAATTGCTTGGATTTGCGGTCGTGGAATCTCAATTTGTTTGGTATCCATGCTTTGGAGCTTTCATGTATATGGACATTTTTGTCTGGTAGCATTAGTTCCAAGTGGGACAGCCACTACGTTGATCACTGCCTAATAAAGGAAGAAGAGAATAAAACTAGTTCTAACCAGACTAGGATAAAAGGAAAAATTACCAAACTAGGCAACTAATAAATGTGAGAGGAATCAATCGACAGAATAGAAGCAACAAAACCAAGTTTTTTATCTTGACTGGAACAGCTAACACTATCCTCATAGTAGCCCTTTGGTCTTATGTTACATGCTGTTGATTTCACATATTCTAGGCTTCACTAGTTTTCTGAGAGATTTTCTAATGCAGAAATTCATGTTTGACTGTTAGGTGTCAGAAGCTGCTATGATGAGGGCAAGCGCACGGCTGAAACTCTGACCATGACTACCATCGTGGTGCAAACCTTGAGGTTTAAGTGCCATTCAAATCGCATGTTATTCAACTATGTTCAGACTTCAGAGAAATGCTTTGCTGAACTATTATTTTTGCCAATTTGTGTTTCTGTTTAGGTAAGGATTGCCCGGATCTTTAACACATATGGTCCTCGCATGTGCATCGATGATGGACGTGTTGTTAGCAACTTTGTTGCTCAGGTAACAATCTGTTTCCGATGTCCTCTTTTGGCAGCTGGATTTATTGATATACGTGTTGATACTAAAATGTGCCATCTGCAATTATGGGTTTTCAGGCACTGAGAAAGGAACCTTTGACTGTTTATGGTGATGGCAAGCAGACTAGGAGCTTTCAATATGTCTCTGATTTGGTTAGTCCCTCGATCACTTGAAGAAACATTTGAACGAACCAGCATTATTACTATTCCCTGACATCTGCACTTTTGTGTGATTTGAGTGGCTTGGCTTATTTGTTTAGCTTCTTCATCAGCCTATAATAGAGATAGCATCCTCGGTGTATCGGCATCTCATATTACATCCTTGAGATGGTTCATAAACTGTGTTTCATGCATATTGGTCTGAGATAAAATGCATATTTACGATCTTATGAAGATCATTATGTTAGTGGGTTTTCGCTAAGATATCCAGTTATTAGAAGGTGGTTGTTGATGATGATGATGTTCATGATTTCTACTATATGCCTCGATTGGTACTATAGTTAGCATACAAATTGATGCAATACTATGGTGATGTTTGTCACAGGTGGCAGGGCTGATGAAGCTGATGGAAGGGGAACACATTGGACCATTCAACCTGGGTAATCCCGGCGAGTTCACCATGCTGGAGCTGGCTAAGGTGGTCCAGGACACGATTGATCCTGAAGCACGCATTGAGTTCCGTCAAAACACCGCAGACGATCCACACATGCGCAAGCCCGACATCAGCCGTGCTAAGAGCTCCTTGGCTGGGAGCCCAAGGTTCCTCTGCGTGAGGGCCTTCCCCTCATGGTCACTGACTTCCGCAACGTATCTTTGGGGACCAGGAAGAATCCCCTTAGGCAACGGTGGCTTTTCTTAATCATATCAAAGGGACATATTTGTTTTATTTGCACGACCACTTGATGCGAAACACGGGAAGAACAGAGCATAAGGACTTGGATAATTTTGGTGGCACGCCCTTTGGCTGTCTATATTATAGAAACAAAGATCTTGGACGCATACGTAACGCTTAGGAACCATTAGAATGTTGTTGAAACATCTTGGCACTACTGTAATTCTGTTGTTTTCGTTTTGGTTCTTCAGTTGTAATGCTACATGTAAGATTTGCAATGGCTCTGTCAAACAGATAACCTAGTATGGTAATAATGTAATGATGTCGTAGAGTTATGAAGCTTGATGTTTCATCATCATAAGTTTCAGACTGCAACAGAACGAGATATTTGATCATCGAGCAAATTTCAGAGCAGTTGAGGAAAGGGAATGATCTGTCACACGTCGTCTGGCAAGGCTTCTATATTACACATTACACATCACCAGTTCCTTTATTCAGATCATGTCTGCCAGCTCTATGTTCACATTTCAGCATGGTGATGAGTCCGGCCGGTGAGCCCGCAGAGGAAGCCCCCGCGTGGCCGCCGCGGACGCCCGTGCACCGGTGCCTCACCGTTCTTCTCGCCGTCGATGAACTTGCCGGCAGGCACGAGCTTCCTGAAGCGGTCCTCCATCGTCCAGCTGCGGCTGCGCTCGTTGAGCCAGGCGACGATGTCGCAGAAGATGGCCTCCACGTTCTCGTCGGGCTCGCCGGCGGTGAGGCCGTGCCACATCCCCGGGTAGAGCTTGATGGTCTTGTCGGAGCTGGCGGCCCGCTCGTAGAGCGCGCCGCTCACCTCCGGGTCCGTCACCGTGTCGGCCTCCCCGTGCAGGACGAAGAACGGCAGCTTCACCTGCGCAGAAAACACGTTCGGCAAAAGCGGAGTTCAGAGCCAGAGCTGAGATTTGGCTCACGTTACTGTGAACGAAAAAGATTGTGAAGAACTTGGTACCTGGGACAAGCTGTCTTCGATGTACATGCTGGTTCTGAGCATCTCCAGCGCCGTCTTGAGCCGCGGCTTGTCCTGGTAGATGAGCTTGTTTCTCCTGATCTGCATGACAAATGTTCAGAACTTGCGCATGAAGTAGTATGACTGAAAGCACGCGATGTTTTCACGACGTAAGAACTCTGCCAGTTCGAAAAAAAAAGGCCTAAGAACGCTGCCGACACAAGTCTCGAACGTGTGGCTGCCATAAAAACGCTCGAGTTCCAGGCCGGGTAAAAAAACGAAATAAAAAAGAGTTGGCAAGGAGGGTTTTGGTGTAGTGCGCGAGCCCAGGGGCCTCCCGCAGTAGGAGGAGAAACTCCTCCGGCCACGGGAAAGCCCGGCACTGACCAAACAACAGTCGGGATCTCGAACGTCAGGTGACGGAGATGCCAAGGCCCAGCGTCGAACAACCCACCACCCCCTTCGACCCGTAAACACCCCACCCTCTGAACATGGTCGCCCGGGGGAGCGCGATCCCCCGGCGCCAGCCGGGCACAGGGGCCCGCACGCCCTCAGATGGATCATGGGTCTGGCGTTGGGTCCGGGCGCAGCGCGGGTCTGGGACCCCCGGGCTTCGAGCGCACCACACCTTTAACCCCCGGCCCGGCCCGGCCCCTCCGGAGAGAGACCTGGAACCGGTTGCCAACTCTGCGCTCCGATGAAGCTGGAGTAACAGGCCTGCGCCACCAGACCCGGCGGTAGGATCACCGATGACCGTTACTTTATGCGCGCGATTTCCGCAGGAATTAGCGAGGTGGGATTACTGCTCCTGCGTTATTAGCTGTTTTCATGCGCGCGGCGTTCCCGCACCGAAATACCGAGGGCGGATCGCTTGATGGGCCGCTAAGGCGCGCCCCGCCGCGAATGTAGCGGCCCGTTAAGCAGCTGCTCGCCGACCCATTTCATTCGTGCAGAGCGTTCGTTCTTCAGACTGGCACGTACAGTATTTTTGCTTACTCCTTTTCTCGCTACGGTCAGTTTTTTTTTTTTTTTGCGAGGATCGCTACGGTCAGTTGTAATGTGTATATATTTCTTCCGTAAAATAAAATCGCTGATATATATGATCCGATGGGAAGTAGAAGAAAGAAAGTGCTGGGATTTTGACGCAGTCACCTTTTCGCGCTTGTCGGGGTCCTTGAAGGCGGCGTCGATGACGTCCTTGGTGGGCACGATCTTCCACTTTGGGATGACGTCCTCCACCTGGGTCAGGAGCGTGATCACCAGCGGGTGCGGCTTCACCTTCTCCGATATCTGAATTTTTATTTTTATTTTTGTTCACCAACGAAACAGAGCATGTATGATCAGTACGTATTCATCAGTTCAGTTCAAAGCACGTCCTGCACATGAAAGATTCAGGCTAACTAGTAGCTACGTAGAGAACAGCATACGAAATCGAGGAAACCTTGCACATTGGCGCGACGAGGACGGCGCCGTCCCAGAAGGCGGGGTCCTTGCGGTGGAGCAGCAGCGCGACGGCGCCGCCCATGGACTCGCCGTAGAGGAACCGGCTCTTGTTCTGGTACTCCTCAAGCTCTGCATGAACTCGCCCAATTTCATCAGATCAGAGGGCAACACAGGAATCAATGGTGTGGTGGTATGTTAACGATAACGAGGGATTCGCTCACCGCAGATGGACTTGAAGAAGCAGTAGCAGTCGTCGACGAGGCGGCGGAAGCTGCGGATGTAGCATCGGGCGCCCATGGACTTGCCGTGGCCCTCGTAGTCCATCCCGAACACGCCGTAACCGGCCGCCGCCAGCCGCACGCCGCACTCTGCATTTTTCAGTTAATTCAAGCGAAGCATCATCACCAAAATCACGCCGAGGCGAGCAATGCAACGTAACAGTAAAACAGCATTGTCGGTGGGGAACATCGTTTGCCATGCAACCAGATACTGAACTCCTTTTTCCTATTCTCCCTCCCCCCCTAAACCCTGCATCCAAACTAAATAGAGGTTGTTGATGTTTTACTATTATTATTTTTTTGATTGAGGCTGCTGATTGGTACACTATGTATTAGCCGAACTTTTACCCATTCTGGAGTATTTTAGCTCCATTGGCGAGCAAGAAATTATATTATACAATACAAAGAATCCAAGTTAGTATTTCCTTAAAAAAGAAAAAAAATCCAAGTTAGTAGGAGGTCAGGTTGCAGGTGAGGCGGGCTTCGAAAGGATCCCGCAAACCCGCCCCACAAAATCAGCCTTTGCGGAGCATGCGGCCGAGCCACATTTTCTTCGTGGCCCTCACGAGCCTATCTAGCCCACCAGACAAGTGGGCAGGCCCGCAAGAACCCGTGAGAACCCGCCACTCGTTCTCCTGAACTCGTCGGCTCCTGGAAACCTAGCGTCGCCGCCGTCGCGTGTGCTTCCTCTGCCTGTCCGCTCCTGGCGGCGAAGTTGGCGAGGCCTCCTCGTCCATCCGCTCCACAATCCGTCTCTCTTCCTCGCGTCGGCACCGCTGGGATGCCTTGGTCGCTGCGAGGCCCACAATTTGTCGCACGACTGCGAGCTTGCGGGTGGCAGGTTCCCGCAAAGCCCGCGTATGCTTGGGTTGCAGCTGGCTTTGTGGGTTGCGGGCCGTCTCGCATCCGCCCCAGCTGCAACGTGAGTAGTATTAGAGCATCTCCAACAGACTAGCTAAATTTCATTCAAACGCTAAATTTGCATAAGTTTCGAAAAAAACAGCGTCCAACAGACTCGCTTTCCTGCTAGCTATTTGTTGTGACTCGCCATCGGGATCGCCTCGCTCTCCATTTTTGCCTAGCCATCCCCGCTCGCCATCGCTCTTTTTCAGCGCACGCTCCGTCTTTCTCGCGCCTTCTTTCCCCTTCCCGCACCTCACACGCAGGCGGCTGCGTTTTCCAGCTAGCATCGAAGCTCCGTGGCCATGGTTGTTCTTCTCCGTAGCACCCACTATTCCCCAAGGCAACTACCCAAATTTACGGCTCAAATGGATGCGCCATGACTAGCGGATCTGATTTTACAACTCTCCGGCTATCCTGTTCCCCTTCCCCCATGCTAATTGAAGCTCCAAGAGCACGGTCATGGCGTCTGGAGAGAAAAGAACCAAGAAGGAAGAAAGCTGCTGGTTACAGAAAGCACCCCTTGGCTAAAATAGAAATTATATTGAACTCCTTCACATGTTTATGAATTCTATATGGGCCGCCAATGTCAATCCAATGAGGTAGAGTCAAGCCAAAAAGCCAAAATTTACAGCCCGCAATCATTTTGATATAGAGAGGATTAAAATTTAGAGAGGCTGTTGGATTTCATCAGTTTTTGACTAGCTATTTCGTTTTACATAATAGCTAAATCAAGATTTTGGCTATTCAATTTTACCTAGTCTATTGGAGATGCTCTTAGGAGGCTGTTGCGTTGTCAATGGAGGCAAAAGAATCCAAACAGAAGGTGGGGCAAGTGGACAGTAGTGGGGGTAGTACGGCCTAAATCCTTGACGCCATTAATCCAAAATAAATGAGCTGCTGCATCCCCCGCGAGTCCACGTACTGCCGTCAACCTGACCGGACCTGCAGGCCTGGCCGGTTCGTCACCCGTCGGTGGTCACTGCTCGAAACTCTGAGCCGGGAGCCGCGCCATCACCATTGATATATCATCACGCTGCCGATCGAGCTTCTAGAAGCTCATCGCGCCCATGTCCTTAGCAGCCTAATTAATCGCCGCTCTGGTCCCATCAAGCACTGTCATGTTCATGCAACTTCAATCGGAGGTGATCCAGCCTCATGTGGCGCCGGTACTACGTACGGGTCGCGCGAAAACGGCAGCCTAGTACGGCCCGTTTCTTTTCCTAAATTTTTTTTTGCGGTGGACGTTTCTTTTCCTAATTGGACAGCGAAGCGCTTGTTCCCGTCGTCTCGTAATGACGCGACAACCCGGCGGTTTCGTCAGATTTCGGGGATCCGACGCGACGTCGGCACCAAATTGAGCAAAGCCATTGATGGCGCGATTTAAGCCTGGCGGTTGGTCGGGGCAGCTCACCGGCGGACCGGCGGCCCGTCGAAAATCGAAATGCCCCTCACCGCTGCGGCGGCGGCGGTCGCGTATATAGGTTGGTGGCTCATCATCAACAACTACTACCGCCGTACCGTGTGAATGATCAGGAAAGCGACGAAAGGCACGTATGCATCCAATGCTAGATCATTAGGGTGCAACATGCTTAACTTTGATGCCTCCCTCCCCAAGCGAGCGATATGTTACTTTCAGTTCTATCAATCTGTTAAACAACCTGAGCTAACTGTACATCAAGGAACTATCCATGATAATGAAACAACTTGACCCTGTTCCAGCTGTGCTGATTGGTGACTGGTCGTACTAGGACATTGCAAGTAAACCCTTTTTTCTGACTCTCCGATGTTCTGCAACTAGTAGACTTAGACCGATAAACGAAATATTTGGAAAAGCATCAGTTGACACTTTTCTGTTGAGAGGACCCAAAAAACGCTATTTTACCATAAAGACGCTACATGGTTTGCTAGTTGTGGAAAGAGAGAAAGAGACAAATTCTGTAACATGATCGTCGGAACAGAGTAGCAAGGCACGCACGACATGAGCGATTATGCAGGCTGTTGGGTGCTTTGAATTGAGACCAACCCGGACGGCGTTTCAATGCAGCTGGACAGCGTCAGTATGGCACTACACTAGTGTAGGAACCACTACTGTCTTCCCTTCCACGTAGACAGCAATCCTCGGTTGACGTATACTCCTAGCCGTGCTCCTTCATAAGCTCATCCATGGACTGCTATATTGACCCATGATGCATCTTGTTACGACCAAATACAGGCTGTTGCTTGCTGCGAAACTGCAGAGAGGAAGCGCAACTGTGGCGTTGCCGTCTCCGTCGCGACGATGCCCCTGTAGCCCACGCCTGGTGTTCTTTGTTTTTGGCAAATATGTAAACTATAGACTCTAGATATAAACTCTCAAAATCACACTTCTGATGTAATTATGGGCTATTTTTGGGCCACCCATTAATATAATGGAAAATCAGGTGGGAGCCTCTCCCCCTGTTGACCAGTCAAAAAAAAAAAAAAAAATACGGCTGCTAATTTAGACCAGAGCTAGGCGCCCGCAGAGTCATTAGGCGTCACGAAGTACCAAATCAAACTGAAACCGTAGGACAAAGGGTACTCGAGATGAAACTAGTTTATGCGATCTCCCATCTGACCTCCATATACGACCATTGAGATTGAAGCGTTATTGGTAACGCCAAACCGTCAGCATGCCGGTCCTCCTATATATCCAAACTCACATACGACCAAAGTGCAATGAACACAGCAGCAGGATTATGCAGTGATTAGCACTCGTATAGTATATGTAAACATAATCAAATGATGTCTTGCTAGCTGTAGTAGTACAACATTACTGGCTGGCAGTGGCCAGGCCAGGAGGGCATCCAGTTTTACCATGCATGGTCAAGCATCTAGAGTAGGAGTATGACCATTGAACAGCAGATAGCAGGCCAATGGGCACACGAGTAATCACACGGTGGGTGCCTCGAACGGTGAACACAAGCATGTGGACTCATGAATGCCTGCCTGTGGAGCAGAGAATACTATGCGCGGTATGCGTGGCTACAGTTTGGCACACTACTACTAGCACAAACCTTCCAAAAAAAAGGGGAGACTGTAGTGCCACAAGTATTACTTTTTGCCAAAAGAAAAGGATTATCCAGTTGCCATGGGCACACATGGGTATATGTTTCTCTCTCTCTCTTCCAACATTTGAGGAACCACCGAACCATCACCACCCATGAGAAAGAAACGAACGCTAACCTCTAAAAAAAAGAAAGAAAGAAAGAAACGAACGCTAATAAAAAGGACGAATGAAAGGAAACAAACAAAGCACTAATAAAGCTATACGAGTATTAGTGGAGTGAGG
The DNA here is from genome assembly GCA_012490785.1 of Eragrostis nindensis. NCBI lineage: Eukaryota > Viridiplantae > Streptophyta > Magnoliopsida > Poales > Poaceae > Eragrostis > Eragrostis nindensis. The sequence continues at coordinate 81,404 of JAAXCT010002157.1, read as the reverse complement.
AGGTGGGTAGTACCTCTCATGAAGCCGCTGCACTCCATGCCGTAGCCTGAAAGCCAGAAGAAGCGACAACAGCAGTTACGCACACGAATGACCAATTACGGGCGAAACTTGTCGCCAGGAAAGAAGCATTCGACGACAATGGCGCTGCGTGGCATGTCCGTACCGTGGCAGAGGAAGACGAGCGCCTTGGGCGAGGCAGCGGCGGGCAGCCATCCGCAGGTGAAGAGCTGCACCCCTCTCGAGTTCCGCACGTACTCCTGCGGGTTCCCCCGTCCGATCCGTGCCCGGCGCGCGACGAGAGACAGCCCCCGGAAGAAAAGAACAAGCACAATGAGAACTGATGCAGGAAGGAAAGTAGGAAGGTGGCGTGGCGGCCGGCCAACAACCCCATCGGCCACCGCCGCATTGCGCGGAGGAGCTGATGGATTCGGCAGAGATTGTGTTTCTCTTCTCACCTCGTGGTACTCGACCTCCATGATGCCTGCAGCCTGCTCCACGGCCGCGCCGCCGCTGCCGCGGTCCTCCGACCGAGAGGGGAGGAGGAGCAGAGAAAGAAGACTGCCTGTGCTGCAATGCAGGGGAGGAGGAGACCGACCGGGAAGCAGGGCGGCAGGGGGTCGCGTCGTCGTCACGGGGCACGCGCGAGGCGAGGCGAGGCGGCGCGAGGAGTGTTGATCTTGTTGTGGATCGGAAAGGAGTTGGGGGCCGCACGGGAAGGAAATAAAGGAGGAGGGAGGACGGCTGCCTGCCTGCCTGCCTCTGCCCCGCCCGCGCGCGTTGGATTCAGATGCGGGCGCGCTGTGATTTCTTTCTGGTTTGTGGGGGGAGGCGGAGTCCGGTGCGTGCGTTTGTGCTTGGTTCGGTTGGTTGGTGCAACACTGCAGGTGGGCCCTGGACCCACACGACCCCTTAATTCCGTTTCCGTTGCTGGTTAGTCAAACACAAGCAGAGCTCCGTTACAGCGGGAGCTCATTACGGGTCACTTGCCATGCGTTGTAGTAACTAGGCTGTCGGCGAGAGTATTGCGTAGACGCATCAGCGTGAACGTTTGCCAAAAACACTGAGGTACTTAGAGCATCTTCAAGAGATTACCAAAAAATTAGCCTTATAAACTTGTTTTTGGGGCTAACTAAAAAATTATAAGGAGTAATTTTTCTTTCCTCCTCCAACAGTTCCTCCCTAAAAGTGGATCAAAACACTTTTGATTGGGCCACGTCAGCATTTGGGGCCACAAAATCATTAATTTTAATGAAGAAAAAGGAATGGGGATCCCAATTCTTCTCTTGTTTGTAGCTACAAATGAGGAGAGTTTAGGGGGTATGAAAAAGTTGAGAGTAGTTTTGGGATGCTGTTGGAGGTGATTTTTTTGATTGAATCTCATTATTTTGATTTAAGGAGAGGTTTTGGGGCTCTTTTGGAGATGCTCTTAGTTCATTTCTTTTTGGCGGTGGAAGTTCATTTTATTTGATCTAATAAAATATAAGACATAAAACAATCTACTACAAGGTACGATTATTTGATCGAAGAAGCTGGCATTTTATTTGGTTCACTTTGTTTGGGCTAAGTTTGTTGGTTTATACCGCTACAAATATTTCATCTTTCGTGTGCTTTTTAGGTTCCCATAGCAACCAAGATACTGGTACACCAACAAGAGTTCAAGTGGGCTTGGTGGACGACGATTAGGCCGTCTGGTCTGAATCAAGCAAAAGCATGTTGCACGGCCTGCCTTTTGGCCATACGTAAGCACCGTGTAAGCCGATGTCTCGGGCCTTACAATACGGGCCTCATCTGTTGCGTCTCGGGCCTCATCGCGTAAGCCGATGTCTCGGGCCTAATCGGGCCTTACAATATGGGCCTTTCGGCCATTTGTATGGGCCTTACAATAGCGCAAGTGCGCCCGCGTAAGCCGATGTCTCGGCCCGATCAGTAGCGCAAGAGCGACAGATGAGGTTTTGTGATCTGTAATGTTTTCTTCTACAATTCTATTCTCCTGCTCCAATTCGTATGTATATATGGCGGTCGAAAAGCAATACATACACTGAGAAAGGGACAACCAGAAACAGCACAAAACTAAGGACAAGCAACAAGATCCATAGAGCGTGCAGTGTGCAGAACAGATTAATTAGCCATTAGCGAGATTGCACTCCCCTGAAATCGATCGTCTTAAAGCTACGGGTGAGCACGACAAGGAAATCGATAAGAAGGAAAAAGGAAGCAGCCTCGCTGGATGGCGCGACGTTGCATAGATGATTTTTTTTTTTTTTGACAATCCATTGCATAGATAAGGCCAGGCCCGTGCAGAGATACGCCGCTGCGGTTGGCTGATCGAGTGGTTGTGCACGGGCCTGGGCAAGAGTGTCAAAAAAAAAAAAGAAGAAGAAAGTAGCCCGGTCAGCACAGCCCACTATTCAAATTGTTGTGCACGCAACTCTCTCTCTCTCTCTTTGTGAGCCCATAGGTTTCTTGTATCAACGGTCCAATTTGTATATCACCTCAACAAAATGGGCCGATAAGCATAAACCTCATTTCTTTAAGAAAAGGAAACATAAACCTCATACTTCTCAAAAAAAAAAGGAAACATAAACCTCATTGGTAAATTCGTTCACAGCAACTGAGGTGGGGAATATTGCCAAGACCCAAGATTAAGGCTAACAATTTCTGAAGCCTTTTTGTTGATGTGGTGGCTAGAGGAAGACAGAGAAAACCTTTTTGAACTATATATTGACTTACGTAATTAGAAGTAATCAATTAGGTTTACTATGAAACCTAGACATCGGACACCAATCCAATTCGAGAACAATGAAGTTATAAACCTGTTTATTGATGTGATACTAATTCAACCTTTGACAAACCTCATAGTTGCTATTCCTGGAAATTAAGTTTACAATACGGGCCTTACAATAAGCTCAACTGACGCAATAATTTTCCCATGGTGGCTAATAGGGCTGGATAACGAGCCAGCTCGACTCATTAAGGCTCAGCTCGTTAAACCTCGTTCTGATAACGAGCTGGCTCGGCTCGGCTCATTATGGTAACGAGCTAAAATGGAAGAGCTCGGCTCGGTTCAATTAGAAAGATCGAGTTGGCTCGTTAGGCTCACGAGCCACATATGTTACAACTTTTATGGCAAAAATTTAGGTGATTTTAAGCAGTTTTTAAATATTAGCATGTGCCAACAACACAAAAATCATAATATAACATAATATTGTAGAAAAAAATATCAATCTAAGTCAACAAAGATGAAAAATAAATGAAAATAAAAAGATGGTCCAACATTTAACATGATTTTTATCTATATTGAACTTGGTTTATTTTTTGGATGATAAATTAAGCTTCGCCCAACATAAAACTATCATCTTATTAGAGAATTAAAGTTGACATTTCTATATAATCGAGCCTATCGAGCTAATCGAACTGTTCGCGAGCAGCTCATGAGCTGGCTCGTTAACAAACGAGCTATGATGGAGACTCGGCTTGGTTCATTAAGAACACCGAGCTGAGTCGAGCCGAGCCAAAATTAAGATCGAACCGAGCTGGCTCGCGAGCCTCGAGCTTTTTTTCCAACCCTAGCTAATAACAGAAGGTACATTTGTGCCATGAAAGTTCGAATACCTAACCATAGCCTCCGTTACAACCACGTTACCGACGAGCAACCATGTGCATATTGATTATTAGACCCAGCATCATGAACACAAATGATGTACAATGATTATTCATGGGTATGTCTGCTCGATCATTATTCGTTTTCGGCAGCTTTCTGCAGCAGTTGAACTTCATGCATGTTATTCGCGTCCTTGATGTTGGCGCTTGCATTTTCTTTCTCCGAAGAGTTGGTGCTTGCATTCGACAAGTCGATCATATATAATCCGCATCGCCGCACCCTATTCACCAGAAATCATGGAAGGAAAGTATATGTGCCAAACGGTCAGGGAATCGTACAGCACGCGAATTAAAAATTCTCCCAGAATTATGCCACCAGATCATCTGAACTTAACTTTGTATCATTTTGCAGGCAATTAGCGATTTGTTGTTGTTTTATGGGTACGTAGCTGGCAACGAATTCTGTATCCGCAATCGTCTTGCCATCTAGTATTGCACAACACAGAAGGGTACAACCAAATGAACGGAAAAGTAAATTCGAAACACAGAATGTTTAGTTTCGTAGTTTGACTTTGAGTTGTACCTTTAATTTTCTTTATGATGCGTGATAAGATACTCCAGCATCAAGAGATGGAGGACATACGTCAGTAGACAGATTGGCACAGCTAGCGCTGACATTTTGGCCTGTCGATCCCGCAACCCGATCGAATGTCAATCCGTACGCTTAGGCTCTGTTTGGGTATTGTAGTTTCTCAAAACCAAAGTACGAAGAAACCATAGTTTTAGAAGCTAGTGCCAAGCAAAACCATTGTTTAGAAAAAAGAGGTCATGAGTGAAGTTTCTAAAACTCTAAAATGATTGCACTTTTAGCAACACCATGGTTTTTAAAACTACAAAACTTGCCACATCCAAACACTTTGATATCTCTCAAAACCAAAGTATTTTGCAAAACCGTGGTATTCTTTCAAAACTCAAAAAATACTTTGTATCCAAACAGGGCCTTAGCTATGACAGACTGTACGTAGTATTGTGAATGCAACTGTGAGAAATATATCTGCACGTGGCTAAACTAGCCGTCCGTGTACTTCATCCGCTCGTTTAATTAATTGAATTTTGTACTCGAAAAAATAGTGCGTATACATATATACTTACACGTCTGAACATGTTACTTGTACTAAACTTCTTTTAAATATCACTTTGATCAGTTACGAATGTTAAATTGCTTTCACTTTCCTCGCAAAAAAAAAAAATTGCTTTACTTTTGACTTGGAGGCCAGGTCATCCCAAATAGAAATATGCGACAACAAGATGAAGTTTACCCATCCAAGTTCTACCTAGCAGACGACGCACATCTTCCTTCGCTATTATTTGAATATAGCGTACTTATGTGTCACTTTCTTGAAATATTTGTTTTTTTTTAAAAAAACAATAGAGTTAAAATGACAAAGAACCCAATGCATGCACCACACAATTTGATTTTGCAATTGCAAGCGACATATGTGTGCATATCCAGCTCATATTTGTCAACTTTGTATAAAAGCAGGGATATGGATGCTGCTTTCATACGTGGCGTAATCGTGTAGCACATATAATGGCAAAGGAGATTGATATATTTGCATCCGCCAACTCTCTCTTTCCACGTATCCTTTTTGTGTAGCTCCATAATTCCTTCGTGTGTATATATTCGACTGGTTAGACAACTTATCTGCTTTTGCCTTCGGTTCAGTCAAAACCACTGTCGTAATCGCAGTGTTTCTGAGCGTATGGGAGGAAGAGGCGGAATGGATTTTGAACACGTCTTGTGCAAACTTGGGGTGTTCGGAACTCGCTTTCTTTCTCTGCGCGTCAGCATCCGAATGCAAATTCAATTCGGTCGCTCGACAATAACAAATATAGCAGTTGGCATGCTCCCTTTTGCTCGTATTTCTAACACAGAAGCTACTCCATACCAAGCATGCATTCGGTAACAAACAATTCGATCATGCATGTCCCAATTATTGCGTCTCGATCTACAACGACAGGTGGCCTAATTAAAACCAAATACACATATTTTTAGATAATGGAAACAAGTTCCAGCCTTTAGAAAAATACAAATACTGAAATGCATATAGTAGCACTTCAGGCTTTGGCAACACATGATGCGTATGATCAAACGAAAAAGACGTCCATATGTATAAAGTACCCCTTCTGTGACTCTTCAGCTACTATCTTGAATAATGACGCCCGTGAACAATAAGCTTTGCCTCGAGAAACATACTTTATTTTTGAATTAGCTAGCAATATCTTATATTTTAGTGCACTGCCGAACGTTGGCGCCACCGAATGGATCTGCTTGCCATCTTGTCGGCGTTTGTGTCCTTTCACTTCAGCGTCCGTGCATGCGATCCGTGTTGGCGTGTAGAACCTTTAGAGGTTAGCCACAACATTAGGCAACCAGCTGCAGTACAGAAAAAAAGTAAACTTTCGACTGATCATCCGTGTGAGGAGAAGCTAACTTGCTTAGCTGGTAGCTTTGGAAAGGTAGTTACATGTGGGATAGGTCAACACAACACTTGCATGGCCAAGGTGGCTCCTCACGGAATCCAGCGCCAACGCAACTTGGCCGCCACGGTTTCGGTCTCGGCCTCCGATCTTCTGTGGCAGCTAGGCTTCTCGTTGCGTGGTTTCAGTATGTCATTGTAGAAATACGGGTGCGAATTCCGGTGTTCCAAACAAGGATCCACTTCTTCCACCCCCCACCCCCCAACAACATATACTAGATGCTCAAATACATGCGCTCTACCTCTATAAAATCCTAGGAGAGACCTAGTTATGAAACCTTTCAAAAAATTTGTACATGTAGGGTCTCAACTCTAGTTTTCCCACTTGCCCCGAAAAAAAAAAACTCTAGTTTTCCACTACAGTACTCTTAGTTGGAGGGATTGGCTTCCTTTAAGAGCGGAATTGTTTTGTGAAATTGGTCGAAGGTTTACATGGTCTCCTCTATATGCTTTATTAAATTCGTGCTGATCCCTTGATTTTTTCCATTCAGCTAATTCCCAATGTTCGAAATCAAAACAATTATTGGCCCCACAGTTTAATTAGATGAACGGATATCTTTTGCGTTGGTAACGACGGAACATTGGACATATCTATTTGTTGATATGGTCAAACTTGCAAAATATTTACTTCCACATTTTAGTTGTTACGCTAGCTGCCACTCCTTTTCCCCTCCCACCACCCTCAATCATCCAAATCGTGAAGTGCAGAGAAGATCCACACGCGGAGAAAAGAAGCAGCCTCAAACGTCCGTGACCCTACCGAGACGCCATCGATTCTTTAGGCAGCACAGACGCAATCATCATCATTCACGGGAAATCGTATCTTTCTCTCCCCCCACTAAGGCAGGCGATCCGGCGCCGAACGCACATCGCCGTCACGCGTTTGCATCCACAAGACTCCGGCCAACCAGACCGGCCGCCGGCAGGGCCCCGCCTGTCAGAGTCACGAACTTACGACGAAGCGTGTGCCGCTCCGGCTCTCGGAGGAACACGTGGCGAGGCAGCTTTTGGTTTGTATGGCCATCTGGCGCTGCCCCTTGGACATGTTCCAGGAGCCTTCGTTGATCCCGTGGCCATCATCATTTGGCTCCTTCCGTCTTCGATTCGCCCTGTCCGGCTGTCTATCCAGCTTGCTGGCTACTCTCTCTCTATAAAAGCAGCCGCCCTGCAACATCTCTGCTCACGTCTCAAAACAAACTAGCGAGAAAGAAACAGAGCTTTGAGAGAGGAGAACAGAGCTGAGAGATCGTCGATCCATTCCTGGAAAGGCTGAAACCATGGAGAGAGTTGCATCAAGCTGCTTCAGCCTCCTAGCACAGAGGTCAGTCTTTTGTCCTGCCCTCTGATACTGATGTATCGATATATGCATCTATGATGCGTGTGTTTGCTTGAAACCTTGATTTGATCTTCGTTCCTAGGATTTTTGTGCTGACGATTTCTTTGGTGATTATGTGATGATGGTGCAGGAGGGGCTACTCTGTTGCCGCGGCCATGGTCAAGGGCGCCGGGCGTAGGGCAGAGGACAAGGTGGCCAGGCGGGTGATGGGCAAGAAGGACGTGACCACCGCGGCGGCCGCCGGCGAGGAGAAGACGGCGTGGGTGCCGGACCCGGTGACCGGGTACTACCGGCCGGCGGGCGGCGCCAAGGAGGTGGACGCGGCGGAGCTGCGCGCCAAGCTGCTGGCGCGGGCCGCCAAATGATTATTAGTCGATTGAGCGAGCGTGCGTTTGTTCTGCTTTATGATTCCTGCTCGTTGATCGCTAGGCTCCTCCTCCTATCTTGGCCTAGAGCATGATACGAGGGAGGGTGGTGGTGTTCCTTTGAGGCCCCACATAATAGTATACAGCTGCGTCGTCATTGTTCCTGAGCTGCGCGAGCTTCTTCTCGCGATGCTTTTGTGGTATTTTGTAACGGAGTATATATATCAAGTGGTATATTATGGTACCTGCTTTATCTCCATTTTGTTATGCAGTTCGAAAAGCAGTGAAGAGCACAAGCTTTCTCTTCATTCTGTTCCAACCAAATTTTGTGTAAAACAAACAATTCAAACCCAATTATACGGCCGCTAAAAGGACGGGGACAAGATCACAGAAGGGATGTGCTCCTCCTGCTCAGGTGAATGTGCCTTCCTATCTTGCACAAATGATTTACTGCAGTTTTGAATCTCTACTAACTGATCCTTCTACACATTTATTTTACATACATAAAAGAGCTGGTCGCAAAACTAAAAATAAAAATGCTGGAGCTTGGGCCAAATTCTGCCAGGTGGGAATGAAGGGTGCTGGGCTGGGCCTAATTTCAGAATGTCTAACATGTGCGCCTGAAGAGTACACTAAACTCTGCAGCTCCAAATGAGTGCAGTCCATTCCTCAAAAAAAAAAAAAAAAAAAAAAGAGTGAAGTCCATCACAACGTGTATCTATGTTCTTACAACCTCTGATGCCAAGATGCATCAGATGATAGAACTTACATTTACAACTTCCAGTAATAAAGTAAAGTGTCTTCATGGCTGCAGAAACAATAAAAACTTTGCAGTGAATAAATGCCTCATGGGCCACAAATTGGCAAACATCTTACCGGGTATATTTGGACTACGTTTGTCCTTAGAAACAGAGCTAAGCTGGCCAGTGGCAGCAGCACAAACATCAGAAGAAACTGTTCTAGGTAATATCAGGCGCTCGTCTGAACCAAAAAAGATGCGTCGATCATCTGATTCAGTCAATATCGTTGTGTGATAGAAAATGTCATGAAAGTTCAATTTCTTGTAGCCAATCCAACCGTTCGATTAATGCCCCTAGTTAATGGCTTGATACATTGTTAACATGTTGTCCATCAGATCTGTTTGTAATATACAAGGTTTTGACAGATAATAAGTTGGGATTCGGAAATAAAAAAGACCATATGTAAAACCAAGCCCTATTCGGTAAAGCAAATTTCTCAACTTCTTCACATAAAAAAGACATCATGATTCCAACTGCTTATTAGCTATATGCTAGGAAATCGACTCTGGGAGAAGAGAAGAAAATTATTCTTGTAGAGCGGTGGCCCTTTGTTGGGCAATTTGGCAATGTCGGAATGATAGGGTTTTTGACAATGTTAGATATACTCATCTTTTATGCAGGCTATTTTGACAATGTTGAATTTTCAATGGTAAAGACCCAGCGGTACAAGTTTGCAAAGATAAATTCAGAAGAGAATTCGCAATGGTTATCCATCGTGCGAAACCGAGATATCTACCACAAATCAAAGAATGGCTAGAAACCTTAGCATAGCTTTTTTCTTATCCTTTTGGTTTGTTTTTGAATACTCTTAATGATGAGGACATATCTACTAATACTGCTAATACTGCTGGACCATTGACGAGGAGTAGAGCTAAACAATTGGAGAAGGAAATACACAATCAGATGAACACTAACCTTACTCTATTAAATAATATTACTTACAATAACTCTGTACTGCCGAGTTCTTGTTTTAATGTTTTAAGGAATGATGGCATAAATGAGATAGTATGGGACGATGATCATTTCTCTCCTCCAAGTCTGCTACTACCACAGTGTGAAACCAAATATCTGAGGGATTGGATTAGAGTTGAATAAGTTGAGAGAAAGATGAATAGGTGAAAGCTATCCCTTTTTTACTAAATCTTTTGTTATAAATAAATATTATATTTTGTTTGCTCGTCACTTTCCGGTGTGCCTCTACTAGTATTGCTCACGTGCACAGGAAACAAAGTGTGATACATCATTAACAAGAGAAGTGAACAGTCAGACAACATGCATGTTGGTTCAGATGCCTACACAAAGGTTGCTCTCGCGTAATCCGTACATGTGTGCATATCACTTAAACTTGTAAGATGACTCCTCCTTTATTAATATAAAATATAATCAGTAGGGGATTTTTTTTCCCCTCCTGTTGCATCAAAAAAAAAAACTTTACTGGTTGCGGTAATTGGCATGATGAAACAAAGGAGGGAATCCAGATGGTGTCCTTGTTCTCGGAGATTGTTGCCATGGAGCTATTTTTCAATGATAGAATTTGTTTCACTTAATGTGTTTTGTTTCCGTGGTCTCAGCCAAGGTGTTGAAAACGTTGTAATAAGAACAAGGCTATGTGTAGTCATGAAGAGGCCAAAAACTATTTTTATTTTTTTTAAAAATGGTTTTAGTTAAGCATATTCTAAGGAGGAATTGAAAAGCAGCAATATGCAGAAGTTGCTTTTCATTAGCTTTTTAAATAAGCAACTTGTGCAATATGCTAAAGTTGTTGAATAAATGGTTAACATATCGGGTAGATATGGTTAATTCCGTGTTGACTGCATATCCAACCTTCTACATGTGCACACATTAGTTTCCTGCAGCTATTATCGACCAGATTGATATTTATAGAAAGCATTATCGTTGGGACAGAGGGGACATCAATCGAAAGGGGGGCTGTTTAGCTGCTCATGGGGTCCTGGGTGTATTGGATTTGAGAGCTTTTAATACTGCCTTGTTGCTGAAATATTTGCATAAGTTCTACAACAAACTTACCTCTCATGGGTGCAGTTGACCTGGAGACACTTGTATGCTAACACTAGTAAGCCTCCACATTTATGTCGCCCCCAAAGGATCAGCTTGGTGGAGGTCAATTGTTATAATTCTAGAACAATATTTCACCATGGCATCCTGTAATGTTGGAAATAGGAGGTGTGTCTCTCTATGGCATGATACTTGGAACTTAGGTGTGCTAAAATGGCAATATCCACGGCTGATGTCTTTTGCTTTGGACAACAATCTATCTATTGACAAATTTATGTCATCTGCTCTTCATGATATCTTCTGGCTACCTCTGTCAATGGAAGCCTCTGGTCAGTTAACAGAGCTCCGTGAATTAATTCATTAAAAATTACACTTAACACGCCGGGGGGGGGGGGGGGGGCATTTTGGTATCTGCTCTCTTCTCCACCAAAAAAAGGCATATTTACCGCTAATTGGGCAATGTAATGTCTCCCCTTGGTTCAAATGGATGTGGCATTCTTGCTGTCAGGGCAAACATAAATTTTTCTTTTGGTTGCTAGTGAGAGATAGGCCGAACACGAGGAACTTGCTGCGAAGAAAAACAATGCACCTTGATGATTACACTTGTGTCCTGTGCAATAATGATAGGCAAGAAGAAATCAGTAGATGGTGTTGGAGGATGATTGTCATTGGAATATGGCTCTCGATCCAGACATCATGCTTCTTAGTGCCAAACAGAACTTTGGCTCCAGAATTTATAGGGAAATTATTATGATGGCAACCTGGTTCATTGGGTGTCACCGGAATTCTATTATTTTTTTTATGCTGGGACTAAATCAATTTGTCGCTGGAAGGTGTCCTTCAAGGAGCAGTTTGATTTTGTTGCTCTTAGAGCCAAGCCAAGTTTAAAGATTTTTAGACGATTGGTTATGTAAATTACGCTAAATTTTTACTTTTATTAGGGCCTTTCTTTGGGTCTTGGGCCTTGTAACATGTACATAAACCCTTTCGAAAATTAATAGAAAAAACTAGTAGGGGCGCCAGCTAAGGCTCAGTTGCGTCCTCTAGCCGGCTATAGTTTAGCCAACTAAGTGGTACTTGTTTGGATCCCTGCCTTATGATCTCTGGCTAACAAAAAAACTGACAACACTGCCCTTGGCTAATGGTCCCTAAAAGGAGCGGATGCGGCGGCAAAAAGAAAAATGAGTGCAACCGGGAGGGCATTTTGGATTTTTCTTCTTTTTTCCCAGCCAAGTTTAAGAAGGTTGAGGTGACTAGTGGACTAATGTTTAGCAGATGGGCTTTCTAATGTTTAGAAGTTGGTTAGTCACCCGTTTGGATACAAATTGGTTAACTTTATCCAGCTAATGTTTAAGAGGTAGATCTAAACAGGGTCTAACTGAAAGCACAAACTCAGCAAACCAACTAACCGAAAGCACTAACAAACCGAATGTAATCTCCCTGGAAAAACATGAGAGAATACAATTACTGTAACAATGCTCATATGTTCTCTCAGGATAGTCCAATATATGGATCCACGATGGTTTGTCACAAAATAAAATGTTTATGCTAGAAATCTGACTCTAAATCGTGCAAGTTCTGGGCCTGATTATTTAAGTGAATGTGCAACTGTACTCTTCAGAGGAAACTTTACCTTCTTCAACCAAAAAAAAAAAAGTTATCACTATGATATTAATCGGTACATTTGAATTGTGTGAAGTTTCACTGCATATATTTCAAGATCAGCTGGCTCAGTCTTTCGGAGACGCTCATTGGGGTAGGGGTTGCGTGAATGTGTTCATAGGAGTGAGTAATCATGCGTGCTTGTGAGTGTCTACGCCTGTACTGTGTTTTAAAAAAGAGTTAATTTCATAAAACCACAACTATTTGGCACTTTGTTGAAACCAGTTTCACAAAATCGCAACTATTTGCGTCACTTGTTGCACAAAACCACAAGTTTTGGTCCTAGACCCATTTGTCATCCTCTATTGGCCTTATGCACTTCTTGTGTGGCTGACATGTGGGACCGAAACTAAAAATTGTGGTTTGTGCAACAGGTGGCGGAAATATTTGTGGTTTTGTGAAACTGGTTTCAAAAGTTGTGGCTTCTTGCAACAAGAGACCAAATAGTTGTGGTTTTGTGAAATTAACTCAAAAGAAAAAGTTTCAATGCATATACTTCACAACAGGTGGTTGCTAAGCACACGGCTCCTCATCAAACGGTGTTGGAGGCGAGAAGAGGTGTCGAATCCGTGGATGCATCATCTGGAATTTCGTTACTCCTTTGGCGTGCCCTAATCATGTAGATCGCGTAGATAATCAGCTGGATGATTCCCAAAACGAAGCCTATACCATTTGGAATCTGTAGAGATAAAGTTGGATGATAAGTTGAAAGATATCTAAGTAATTTGTTTTCATTACATAACAAACTTACACCAATGAAGATGTCTCGATCAAGCACAGCGTATGTTGCCCACACGCCTCCGTTGAGGAAGAGGAAGAAGGATAGAAAGAACGGCATGTACTCCACGCTGTTGGTTCTGATCACTGTTCCCTGTTTCCGGACATACATACGTTTACAGATTCTTAATTAGTTGATGGTAATGTAATTCGAAGCAGTGTACATACATGGTCGACCATAGGTACATGAAAATTTCAAGTAATGAGAGAACAACGTTTAGAATCAACGCAACTGTATATATGTTTCTCTGCTTCATGGGTTCATCCATGTGGCTTCAATTCGATCGAGATGGACTCATCAAGAAATTAAGCCCACAACGAAGGTAATTAATGTTGACAAGTCAGATTAAGCTATATATGGCCCATTCGTATACCTTGATAGTTTGTCATATCCGTTTTCTGCCAATTCCTATAAAAGTTGTACTCGTGTAGTGTACTATATACATTATATACATCCACGTGATTTAATTAATTCAAGCAACGAGGTCTACGCACATGCATGAGCCTGTGCCAGATCACGAAGATATATGTTAGTGCTGTTTGTAAATTACCTCTGAAGTTGATTCTAGAACAGCTAATAATGATGTATGTACAACCTTTCTTGATCCGGAGTCACTTGAGATATATTTAAGACTAGTGGGCAGGTAATTGTATACACGCAGCTAGCGATTAAGACTTATATATAGTGGGCAGATAGTTGTCAGCACGCAGCTAGAGACTTAAAACTAGTGCGCACATAATTATCAGCACGAAACCATATATGCTATAAATTTATGTATCTTATCCTAAAACTGATATATGATTTTGTCACTGTTTTAGGTTGCTAACTATTGCACGAAATCTACATAAATCTCTTATAAGAAATTCTACACACCGGCTTGTAAGCAACAGCAACGATCTTATGCTAGCCGATTTATAAATGGTTTTTGTAGTAGTGTTCCATACATATTAGCTGGTTTCATAAATAATCCTTCTGCTTTTATTGCAAGAAACATAGTTACCAAGTGCAAAGCTCTCCAATCATGCATTTCTCACAACAACGCTGCTTGTACAAAGTTGTTCGTTCCATAAAAGAATGAAAGCACTTTACATTTTAACGTACCTAGCTATTAGTTAAGACAGCACTTATTCTTAAGATTTTCCTGAACAACAGGAGTGCAATTTTATCCTGTCATAAATTGAACAAGAAAACATCTAAAGGGGAAATTATGTAGGTTACCTCTCCAGATCAATCATTTTTACTTGATATGATAAATATCTTTCTAGCATTATGATAATTTATATACTCAAGGTTCTAACCATAAAACTCTTTTTCACCGGGAAAAGTATTTTGCTGATAGGTGCCATATAGGTTAAAGAATTAATATTAGCTCGTGCAGGTCATTTATTGATCATCATATGACTAGCTAATAGCTAGTACTGCCACTATCCCTAACTTTATCTGGTGCGAAATTTAGTTTCCAGTATGATGTGAAATTAAGTGATTTACAAGACTTTACCATTTTGATCCATCAGTATTTTTTTCTGTTATGGACCCAAAATGTACGTGTTTCAAATGCTGGTCTCATAGAAAACACCAATGCTCATAAAATCCACATCAATATATCAAAAAGAGCCTAATCAAAGGAAAACAAAATAAGAGTATTATAGTTATTTCATTTGTACATAAAGGTGACCATACCATAGCGGAGAGGGGAGAACCATACATGACTATGCTGAGGCACATGCATATCATTCCAATCACCATGATTCTTAGGCTTAACTCACTGATGGCAAATGTTGTGATAAAAAACACAACTCCGAAGGCAGCAATGTCCACTGCTGCTGCAAGCATTGCTGTCCTAATCTGCATGCATGAAAGAAGAAAAGAATAATAAATGAGAGATCCTGGCAATCTTTTCCATCAAAGAAAAAAAAAAGTATCTCAGCCTCGTAGAAATGTTATAGATTTTGAACGCAATAGGGCTGGACTCACAACAGAAACGTCAAATTCGAACGAATTCACGTAGTTTACAATAACTGAAATGTTTGGAATAGCTATGAAGAGCTTTGGAGAATAAGTATTGTAAGCTCTCTCACCCTTGTGTTATGATCGGCCGCGTAGACGATGAAGAGGACGAGATAGATAGCCTCCATGACGGCCCCAAAGCCATTGACTGTGGCGACAAGGAAGCCATCGGGCTTGGTGAGTCCATAATAGAGCCACAGCAGCGTATTGAGCTGCGTGAACAAGTATGGTAGCGGCTGAAACTCCTCTGTCGAGCCTCTCCTCACAATCCTGGTGAACGTCTTTCTGCAAAGGAAAAGAAGTAACAGGACGTATAAGATGCCTTCATCAGCCTTTTGCCTCATATACATGAACACGTTGCAAGCTTATTAGCTAGATGTAGTTTTCGCGGCCAACATGGGAGAGACGAATACAAGAACTGATATTATGTTTCCTGCAACATGGAAAAGAAGGAAAGTTACAGCTTTAAAGAGTGCAAACATAGAAAGTTAATCAATAACTCTCACGATTAATGTGCGAACCTATGATGCCGATGATGAACAGGCTGGAGTCCATGGCAGCTGATAGCTCGGTAGACAACAGCTGGGACGAGAGAGAGAGAGAGAGAGAGAGAGAGAGAGAGAGAGATGCAAACGTTTTGAGGAGGACGAGAGCCGTCAGTTGGGAACAAAATCGTCTGCTGTTGTTACTTTTTTTTTTTTTTTGAGGAGAATCTGCTGTTGTTACTGTTACGGCACAGCCGTGCCGTTTCAACCATAATGACGCCCCTGGACTCTCCCTCAGGCCATTTGGCCCAATACTCTTAATTAGGCCCATTTAACATGGTAATTTGGCCGAGTCATTTAATATTAATACGGCTGGTCACTGGTGGTCGTCGGCAGCTGTTCCTTTGCGCTCTTTCTGGGTGGCGGGTGCTCGCCATAATGTATGCTTTAGGTGCCCACACGAACCAAATTGAACGAATCAATCAACAGGAGCTGAACCAGATTGAGCTCTAGAGGCCTAAGAGCAAAGGATCGATCGTTGTTATCTATAGTTGATTTAGCAGTTGAATCCAGATGCTCATGAATTTAGGAGTTGAATTGATTGCTCAATCCAGGTGGAGGAGTTGAAGGACGACATTGATTTAGGAGTTGAATAGATTTCCATCTCGGCGCTGCTCATGGATTTAGGAGTTGAATCTATCGCTGCTGTCCCGCATGGTGAGAGAGCTGCATGGTCGATCGGTCCTCGTGGGGAAGAACAGGGAGTTCGATGATGATAAGGATGGCTCTGCTTATTGGGCCTAAAATGGGCCAGAGAAGGCCTGAAGAACGGGAACGGTGGACTGTTGTATTATAGAGATTAATCTCCATCGTCGAAACTGGAAGTAACCGCTTGGATCAGGGACGGCACGCTGTGCCGTTATAATAGCTACAGCAGACGATTTCGTTCCCGTCAGTTGAACATATTTATGCATTTATCATGAGCATGTATAATTAACTGTTCACCGATGGCTTGATATTTGCATTGGCCTATCAGAACATGAGAACGAGTCCAGTCCTCTTGTAGCACATGACAATATTTGCAAACAGCGCTTACATATATTGATCCAGCTGAGTATAGTTGACAAGAAAGCCTAATTTGTGAAGTGTAGAAGTTGTCAATTTATATTATATGTAGCTACTTAAATCTATTGAAAAAAATGCATACATACTAATAACTGTTGATCTTTTATCAAAATTGAGTCGCTCTAAATAAAGAAAGACCTTCTAAATTCTCCCATCTTGCTTTTTAATTAGGGTTGACTAATGCAGAAGCAAGAAACAGCATCTTTACATGTTACCACATACCTTAAGAAACGTCGAACTGAAATATCTTCGGTACTAGTACTTCAGAGGTGTGAATGTCAACTGTTTCTGCTTGGTCAAGTATTTTCGAGCTTCAACTATTTTCTATTACAATTATCTTTTACATCGAGAATAAAAAAAAATGCCACTGCTGTCATGATGAGTAACCCCAGATTGTTTCTTGTTTATTATGTTCCTGGACATCCAAGATGATTTTGATACTGATTTTTCACATGTTTATTTAACTTCATGTACAACAAACATGATATTTTTTTTGAATATTTGAAGCATTACTACTTGCCGAATTTGTTAACGTGGACGCGGGAACCCTGGACGTAAAATCTGCACAACTAATAGTATTGATGTACATAGGTACCGGGCATTTGTTTTCCGTTGCTTTCCTAGAAAGCAGGATCGATTATGTCCATGGTTCAAAATTAATGGAGATGGGGACTGTTTTATTGAAAGAGAAGTGATCTTAGTTTGAAAAAACATATTTTATCGATCCAAATGGTTTTAAGCATATCAAGCAGTTACATTACCAAAGCTGAAACAAAAAGGCGTTGATTTCACGAAACCACAAGTATTATTTGGTCCTATGTTTCAGAAAAGAAACCACAAATTTCAGAACCAGTTTCATATATAGAACCACAGGTCTTTGCTCTCTATATACTATGTAACACAGAACAACAATTTCTCAACAGTTCCACATTAATTTGAGACAGATGGTCGGTGCACACGGCCAGCAGTGGTTGACATGTGGGATGGAGACCAAATGTTGTCATTTTTGTGTTATGGTGGGAACTGATTTTACAAGTTGTGTTTTCTGAAACAATGGATCAACTACTTGTGGAAGGAGTAAAATGCATTTTACAATATCAAGCGCTATGCATGAGATCATTAGGTAACATAAATATAGCTAGACATGTATATAGTTTCTAATCTTCATGAGGATTTTTCAATTGTTAGCGGTCCCAAATGAAACTGGGTTGAAAGAAGCACGAGAAAGGGACAGAAATAGATTATCGTAAGTTTTTGCTACTAGTTAACGAGCCTATGTTATGCTTGACACTTTCTCGGACACCGTTCCTAAGTTTCGTTATAGTTTCTCCAACGCTGTAATGCGACAGATAATAAAATAAGCACAAACTCATCCTACAAAACCAATCTCAGAAGTAAGAGAGAACATGCATGCCATGTCAGTGGCCTGGTAATGCTGTGTCACTACCAGAAATCCCTGTTTTGCTGAGTGTCCCAGGCACTCAGCAAAGGCCCAAAAACACTCAGCAAAAGCTTTGCTGAGTGTAGCACTCAACAAAGCGCACTCGGGGAGGGCATACTCGGCAAATACCCCCTTTGCTGAGTGTTGTTTGTCGGGCACTCAGCAAAAGCTTTGCCGTGTGTCCGGAGGGCCCTCGGCAAAAAGAAGTTGACGGACGGCGGGCTGACGGCGAAAAGATTTAGTGAGTGTCCAAAAATACACACGGCGAACCTTTGCCGAGTGCCTGGGCGCCAGACACTCAGCAAAGGCCCCCCCCTTTGCCGAGTGCCTGGGCGCCAGACACTCAGCAAAGGCCCCCCCCCCCCTTTGCCGAGTGTCCTGGCATCAGACACTCAGCAAAGGCCCCCCCTTTGCCGAGTGTCTATGCAATTACACTCAGCAAAGGCCCCACCCTTTGGTGAGTGTTTGTGCAATTACACTCGGCAAAGGTGTTTCTCAGAATCTGTTTTAATCGTTTTTTCGACAAATTCAATTGACAAACACACAGGCAGTTAATATATGACAATATGCATCCATTTCACAACCACATCCACATCAAAAACCTCAAATTGGTCACAAATGCTTAAATAGTCCACAATTCAACAAATATTACACAAATAGTCCACAAAGTGCTCACAAGTACACAAATTGTCTACAAACGCTAACAAGTCCACAAACACTCACAAGTCCACACATATAGTCAATACACATATAGTCCACAATACACAAATCACTCGGCAAAAGGTGGGGGTGGGGGTGGTGGTGGGAAAAGAGTGCGAGCTGCCGATAGATCCACGTCTTGCACTCCAGCATTCGACCCTGCCGATGGAGGCATCGGCTGCACAAAGAAGACATAACATTTGTGATATGTATAGTACAATTCTAAGTTTTCTAAGTCTAAATCTTCTAAATCTCTAAGTTTTCTAAGTCTCTAGGTTTTGTAAGTCTCTAAGTTGTCTAATGTTGTCAAGAGACTCACCGGAGAAGACATGGGAGGACGAGGAGCCCACGGCATCTGTGTCGGCACTTGGTGACCCAGAGCCGCGAACTGAGCCTGAAAGAAGGAGTACATCTCCGACATCTGCGCTTGCACCTGCTCCGCCACCTGCTGCGCCATAGTCGCCTCGAGCTGCTCCATGTTGCAAACATTTCACAAGTGTATTTCAACCGAAAATCGGTTCAAAGAAGTATCATACTACCAATCAGCTACTCATTAACACTCATTTCACCACTGCAAACGAAATTAACAGGAAAAAAATAGGCACAGTGAACTTACCTTGCCGGAGGGGGAGAAGATGGCCGGGGAGGGAAGGGGCCGGGGCAGCAGGCCGGGGGCGGATGGCGCTGCCGGAGGTGGAGAAGAAGGCCGGACCGGGGCGAGTCTGGTCGAGGGCGGGCGCGTCGGGGCGGGTCCACGGTGGGGCGCGTCAGGACGGGAGCTGCCGACGCGTAGGGCCGAGCTGGTCCGGCCCGGGGCGCGGCCTCGCCTGGAAGATGGCCGGGCCGGGGCGCGGCCTCTCCGGGAAGATGGCCGGGGCGCGGCCTAGCCGGCACCGAGGCCGGGGGCGCATCCTCGCCGGGTCGGAGCCGGGGACCGAGGAGGGGGGCGCGAGGGAGGGCGGCGGCGCGAGGGCAGGGGCGTGAGGGCAGGCGGCGAGGCGAGGGAGGGCGGCGGCGAGGCGAGGTGAGGGAGGGCGGCGGCGAGGCGACGAAGGGCGGCGGCGCGAGGGCAGGCGGCGCGAGGGAGGGCGGCGCGACGGGAGCCGGGGACCGAGGAGGGGAGGCGAGGGAGGGCGGCGGCGAGGCGAGGGAGGCCGGGGGCGTGGGCGCGGCGGCGAGGCGAGGGAGGCCGGGGGCGTGGGCGCGGCGTGCGAGCGACTGGAGACGAAGTGGAGCGAGTGGAGCGAGTGGAAATTTTGGCCAAGTCCCAGCCCGCCCCCTTATGCCGAGTGTCCCAAATCTAAACACTCGGCAAAGCACCCCACATTTGCTGAGTGTCCAGATTAACAACACTCGGCATAGGGATAGCTAAATTTTCCCGCCCCCCCCCCCCTCCCCGCGCCATGCACATTTACCGAGTGTAAATATTTTTCCGACGGTTTTTTTTTTACACACGAAAAAACTTCAACCTTTGCTGAGTGTACAGCCCACAGGTACTCGGCAAAGGTGTTTATTGCTGAGTGTACCCATTATACACTCGGCAAATATAATTCATGATCACCTTAAAAAAAAATTAAAAATAGCAAACAAATTCGAAAATTATTCAAACTTGTACATTACACTTTTTATATGATCTAGTGTCTATAAAAAATATGTTCGAAGTCAAATTCAAATTCGACACACCATTTGTCTTCAAATCTTAATGACCTATTCTAAACTCTATGTTGCATCTTCGGAGATTCTCTGTTTTGTGAACAACATACATGACAACTTGCACGAAACCTTCTCTACTATTTATCACAACATCCACGTATGATATCTCGACATCCTGACAAATCTCATAATTTTCCGACATTATTTGTATTTTATAGAATTTTAAAACCAATCGCTCACACGCTCGTAATCATATTTCATGAATAAAATTCGTGAAATTTCATTTCATTTCCTGGATACAGCGTCACGTTCAATTCACTAATATGAATAACATTTTTTCATTACCTCGATTCCATTATTCGAGTCACTTGCAGTTCAATTTTGATTTATCACTCAAAAATACAATTAATGAAAATTAATAACTAAATTTAGTAAATAGATCTTGAAATGCACCAAATTTCAACATGAAGTACAATGAAGTGTATATGGGTGAGGGAAAAAATTTGGTTGGCAAAATCTCAAAAAAAAAAAAAAACTTTTGCCGAGTGTCTTGGTTTGACACTCAGCAAAACTTATATTTGCCGAGTGTCGCCAAAGTGGACACTCAGCAAAGCCCCCTCCCGCCGTCAGCAGTAACGGCGCGTTTGCATGTGGGGCCTGTGCTCCACCTTTCCCGAGTGTCTGTATTTTTGCCGTGTGTATCGTCGATGGGACACACGGTAAATATGACTTATGCTGAGTGTCTGTGTTTTGCTGAGTGTCCTGGTGCCGACACTCAGCAAAGGGCACCTTTGCTGAGTGCCCGAAATATTACACTCAGCAAAGGTTCCGGCACTCGGAAAAAATGCGATTTCCGGTAGTGTGTGATTCTTATCCAATGGCGTGCCGTCGTTGTTCATGGTAGGGTAGGTGAACAGATTTCTTCTTCGCCTGCAAAAGGGCCTATAAGACTAGTGATTAAATGAGCCTCAGTAGCATCTGAGGTCTTGAGTTCGACTCCCCATAGGAGTGAATTTTTTAGGATTTAACGGCGTTGTGTGTTCAACAGGAGGCGACGTGGCCGTCGACAGCGAGGCGTCAGCGGTGACTTCGTCAATCTCGAAGATTTGCCAGCTCAGGCTTCGAAGATGCTCATAGGGGTAGGGTTTGCGTATGTGCGTTTATAGAGGTGAGTGTGCATGCGTTGAGTGTCTGAGTTGTACTGTGTAATTAAAAAAAAAGATTTCTTCTCCGTCTCGCCTCGATCTCTGGTCCACGCGTTCTCACATTTGCCTTCCCAAACGTGCCAATGAAGTGATATGCAATCGGAGGATGAATAACTTATTGAAGAGCAGGACATTTCTGTGAGGAAGAAGACATTCCTATATATTTATCTTACCTTCGGTGCGGTTGCTTACAAGCCATCCTTATCCTTGTGTAAACGAAAACAGAAATGTCTTAGGTTATTAGACACGCATAAAGAGTTTGAGCATAAGCACCAGCAAACAACTGCACGCAACAAATTAAAAATAAATGCAAATGGATACGTTTAAAACTTCCACGAGGAGAAGAGTAGAATAAAACTGAAAATGACAGCTGTGATGACCATAACGCTACCACGAACAATGCAGACCTGGCAGTTGTTGGGGGAATGGAGGTCAACTGTGCGAGCTAAGGAACCGGAATAGAGAATTAACTAATGAGATGCAAAAAGCACGAAAAAGGGGCAGCAGCATAGCCATAGAATAATTTTCTTTTGTTCTTCCATTTTCTTTTCCTGAAACTCTATTGTTTTTCTTCCTTTTGGTGCCGTGCTGTCATCAAGGTTCACAAAACCGTACTTTTCCCGGTTTTCGATCCCGGTCCGGTAAACCGGACGGTTTTCGATTTTGCTACAGTAACTAGGTTCGGTTTTGTTGGAAAACCTGCCGGTTTTACTAACCGGACCGGACCGTTTTCCCGGTTTTTGAACGGTTTTGAGAACCCTGGCTGTCATTGGTGTTATTAGAGTATATCTAATATACTAGGTTTTGTATCTTGTGTGTACCATATATCTCATGGAGAAGACCCCAAATCTCCATATATATTCTTCCTCCGATTTCATATTTCTTCATGTTTAGGGCATTGACACGGTCTCAAAACATAAATTTGACTAATACTTTTTGGTATAAAATATTTATAATAAAGAATACGAAACTACTATTCTACTATTTATGAAACCATATTTCAATACGAATCTACTAGTATAATTTTTCACATTTACAAACTTAACACATATTAATATATTTAGAGTCAAAGCTTAATAAATTTGACTTAAGATAATCTTAAAACATGAAGAAATATAAAACTAGAGGGAGTATATCCGAGAAGCTCAACGCAAATGATTTCTACACAATCTAACCTTTCGACTGGTGTCCTCCCCAGAAACGTCATCAGAAACGAGGATGTTTGCACAAACTTCCACATTAATTAGACCAGACATTTGTACTTATTACCACATAGTCCACTTTTGATTTAAACGCACCCTTCAACATACTGCAAGAACGACCTCGGCACCATTACAAGTGGTTGTAGTTTTCACCTTTTCTTTGAACATTACAAGTGTATTGGCTCTTGAAACTATTTGTAACTAAATTTAATTTTTCTTAGATACATTTGATATGTAAATGACTTTTAGGTGAGCGAGGGTGAGAATATAACCCTTGCTTGATCCAAGTATACCATCCTTTCACAAAGAAACAAGGACAAAATTGTAAAAGATGTGCCATATGCGCATGTGCATGTCGCCCAACATGGAGGCTGGGCGCAGTGAACGAATTTTGAATGCAGGGTATTACATTAAGTAATGATAATACCATATCGGAAAAATGCGAGGTCTTTAATAGTTATATAAGAGCTAAGCGTTCACGTCTATTTTATTCGTCTAAAGAATCCACTTTGTCTATTGAAATCCCTAAACAAAATTTTGGCTCGATTGACTCCTCCCTAACAATTCAAATCGGTGCAATGTATGAATTTTTTTGGTTTATTTGGCTTAAGTTAGATTTGAAGCTTAAATGATGGGCGATATTAGTTTAGACAACAAACTAACACATTTTTATATTATTTTTATGCATATAGTTTTAGATAACATTAGTTTGCGAAAGGGCATATAAACTAGTGGTTACAAGAGCCTCAATAGCACCTGAGGTCCTGGTTTTGACTCCTCGTGGGAGTGAATGTTTTAGGATTTAGTAGTGTTGTACGTTTCAGCGGGAGGCGAGGTGGCCGTTTGACAGCGAAGCGTCAGTGGTGACTTCGTCAATCTCGAGGATTTGCCGGCTCAATCTTCGAAGATGCTCATAGGAGTGGGTTTGCGTATGTGCGTTCGTAAGGGTAAGTGTGCTTGCGTTGTGAGTGTCTGAGTTGTGCTGTGCAATTGTAAAAAAAAAAAAACACCAGGTGTTATTAAGTTACATGCATGAATGCTGCAAGTAGAAGAGAGCATCTCGGGGTGTTAGGATTAGGGGGGTGACTGTAACACTCTAGCCCCGGACAATTGAGGGTCAACATAAAGGCCTTTGTTGTATGACACAAGAATGGCTTTGTTTTAAACAGTAAATCATCTTGACAGTTCGTTCTGTGCTTCTAAAAATAATAGATAATTGAAAGATTCAGAAGCTACATCCGTAGTGTCATTAAAAAATGCCAATAATCTTTTGTTAAAGAAAAAAGGACTAGCTAACTTAGAAGTTAAGGATTATCTTTTGTTAAAGACTTATTACCAGTCACTACTGTCAGTTCATTAATTGTTTGTTGTATGCGGTGCGTTTCTTACACTTGGGTAGCTCATTTAGCTTTCTGATTAGGACAAGGTAAATATTTCTCAAAAACATGGACTAGCTAACTTAGTAGAAGGTAATAAGAAACCACAGGTCGTGTCTGAAGCTCTTCCTTTCAAGGAGGAGTCTATGAGAGGCATGACATGCGAGGTTCACGAGGTTAGTATTTCTTCAAGTAATTGAGAGCTCGATTTATAGGACACAAGAAAGGTGACGACCAAGGCAGGGGCGGACAGCCCCATACGGCGGGGTGGGGCGGCTGCCCCAGCTACCCAGCGGCAGGAACAACCCCTTCCCTTTCCTCCACTGCCAGTGAGCATCAGGTTCTTCCTCGTCAGGCTGCTTTTTCCCCATGAATATAGCTACTCAGAAGGAAGAAGAAGAAAGAAAGTGTTGAGTGGACGAAGAGGCATGGGCCACTTGGGCCAAGTTTATTTTCTAGTGGCCGGCTTAGCAAGGTCAAGGCTCAAATTAATTGAAAATCGGCCTAGATGTAGGAAGAGCAGCGGCCAATTGCCGCAAGTTTGCCCCAACTGGAAAGGGGAAATTGATAATGAGAGGACATTGACATATTTAAATGTAAATTATTTGCATAAATCATGAGTAGCAACGGGAACATAGGTCTAATTTTAGCCGTAGTCGATTTTGTCTTGCTTCTCTGCCCCACCTAAAATTTTGTGTGTGGTCCGCCACTGGACCGAGGCGGGTCATTTGAAAATAACCGACAAATTTTCTATGCCCAGTCAACCTAAAGATATGTTTTTCATTCAATTCGCTGGCGAATCAAATTGCTAAATGTCTGAAGCTAGATTTGATCTCTGATTCAGTACAGGCCAGGCGGTTGAATTTAGATATACTAGTGTGAGCATTCACCAGAGAAATTAAATGGTACATGATTAAAGCATTAACAATATATATCAATAACTAACGATACTGGCTGGTAAATTTTTGAAGCTTCACTGCCTTTAATCTCACATCAGCTGGCTACTGCACCAGTACACAACATATCAAACTTGACCAGACGATGTAGCCCTGGACATGCCTGGTGCATGTTAGGCCAAAAGAGGCGCCGAAGGCTGAAAGTCTTCGTCAACTAATCGCTTGCTGCTTTGAGATGCCTTGCTATTCATGTAGATAGCATAGATGATCAGTTGGATGCTGCCCAGAAAGAAGCCTATGCCGTTCGGGATCTTTAAAGATTTCACAAATCAAGGTGGTCAGTAATTATTTAATCTAATATAGAAAAAGGTAGACAGTTAAGTAAATGATCTTTTGTATTACTCGTACAAGGGATACATACCCCAAGGAAGATGTCTCGGTCAAGCACAGCATAGGCTGCCCAGACGCCTCCATTAAGGAAGAGGAAGAAAGACAGGAAGAACGGCATGAACTCCACGCTCCTCGTGGTGATCACTGTTTTCTGTTTGCCACGCATTCAGATATAAGCATACATGTTCTTAGAAAAAAAAGATTAATTGCACAATGATCGTGACTTGTGGACACATCTATCGTTTGATAACGACCATTGCATCTTTCTTGTGATTTATTATAGCAAGCTAGGACAACCAAAAATTACTAGTCGACACAAAAAGCTTCATAATTTTTTCGTAGAACTAGTGCCATGATTCAGGATTTTAAGATCAAGTCACTATGTATCGTCACATATGAAATGACTTCATCATGGGTTTCCCTTTTCTGGTCTGCTACAATTTGTTTTAAGGATCCTTCTTAGTTACAAGTAAAACTTGGCTGCTAAATCGAGATGTCTGGTGGAAAATCTTTTGAATTTACTAAAAGTAAAGTTCCCTCCAAAATCCAGAGCAATCAAAAGTTCCCTCCAAAACCCACAGCAATCAAATCCAGCTTACAACAAACAGAAAGGAGAATAGGACTGTTTGCTTATTTAATTTGTTTGTGACAAGAAACCTACCATGGCAGCAAGTGGAGAAGCGTACATGACCACGTTGAGGCACACGCATATCATTCCGATCACCATGATTCTCAGGTCTAACTCACTGATGGCAAATGTGGTTACTGCCAACACAACTCCGAAACCACCAATGTCCAATGCTGCAGCCAGCTTTGCAGTCTTAATCTGCAGAAAGTAATGCCAAAAAAAGCAGTAGAGTGTGGCTCAGCATATATAACATTTAATTTGAAAGAAGGTGGGACTAAGTTACAGTGAGGCTGAAATGACCAAAAAAAAAAAAGGAACGTTGCTGTGGCTACCAGTACCACACGTTAGAGATTGATGGATGCCTTACCCTTGTGGCGTGATCGGCGGCATAGAGGACGAACAGGACAACGTAGAGTGTCTCCATGATGGCGCCGAAGCCGTTCACCGTGGCGACGAGGAAACCGTCTGGCTTGGTGACGCCGTAGTAGAGCCACAGCAGCGCGTTGAGCAGTGTCAACACGTACGGCGCTGGCTCGAACTCCTCCGTCGACCCCTTCCGCACGATTCTCCAGAACGTCTTGCTGCGCGCGCACAACACATCATGTATTTAATACTGAAAATTGTGCCCATGTGTATGAAAAGAATGGCTTTTTTTGCAGAGATTGCAGTGATTGGGGAAAACTATGAAGACGCTTACATCGGAGATATGAAGACCAGAACTGAGATGATGTTGCCTGCAAGACGGAAGATGAAGATGGAGATGGTTAAGATCATCAGAGAGAGAGAGAGAGAGAGAGAGATGCAAGCCTCAGTACATACCTATGACGCCGATGATGAAGAGAGTGGAATCCATGGAAGGGCTTGTTCGGTTGTTGGGGATTAATCCCCCAAGTGAATTTGTTCCACCCAGGGATCAAGTGAATCCCTGCTCGTCACTCAATCCCTGTGCAGAGTGAATCCCTCCGATCCCTTGATCCCTTGCACCCATGATAACTTGTTCGGCTGGACAGGGATTGAGGAAGGGAACTTACAAGCTGTTGTCTATGGTTAATTTCAGAAGCTCGAAATCTTTTTTTGTTATTAAGGAAGGTGCTGTCATAATGTACATCTCAAATAAACTCTACAGGTCAGAAAGCATCAGCACCACACACTAATACAAATCAAGTTTTAAAACTGAAGCTGTGCTAGGAAGCAAAATATTCTATCTTAAAGTTGAAGTAGGATAAATAACATCAATAAATGAATAAGTTCTGCTCACATAGGAGCACAGGAAGTAAAAGAGACAAATCCAAGAGCTCAATGTAACGAGGATTTGGGTAAGCCCAGGAAGCCAAAGTAGGTACAGCCGTTAACACTCATTACTTTCCCCCCCAAAAAAAAGAAAAAGAAAAAAAAAAGAGAGAGAAGCCATCACTACTGCATGAACAATGATACTCATTAGCTTCCACATGTATCTTCGGCATTGTTGCCACTCTAATGTTACTGAACTGCACAAGCACAAAAAGTTCATGTCAGGTTTGCACAAGTACAAAATTAATATTGGACTACTATATTAGAAAAGAAACTGTGATATTAATAACATGTCAACACCAATAGGAACCGGTCATAGGTTCAAGGGCACTTAATAACAAGGTCACTTGTTCTATGAATAAATCTGACATTCCTTCTGTCTATTTTAGCATTTAGTAATTGTCAACTAGCAAAATCGAGGGATGATAGAAGGCTGATGCCAAAAGATTTTTTTCCAAGAATAATTAGTAGAGAAATTTTGTGATTCTAGCATCAGAATTGCTCTCAGCACCCCAAATTTCATACAGTTACCCAATAAGACATGGACACATTGAGTCTAAGTTTGTGTGTGTGGCAAACCAAATGAACTCGGTATATATCTAGTCTTTACAGGCACAAGAGAATAGTCCAAGCATCAATCAAAGTAACTAGTTTTGCTTTGGTTGAAAAAATCATTGTGAAAACAGGCATGATACAATATTCACACAGAACCATATTCATGAAAATCATTGTGACGTAAACACATGATACAATATTCATAAAGAACCTTATTCAGATTACAATCCATGAAAAATATTCAGATTACTAAAGCAGGTAACAAGATGAAGGTACTGGGTTGTTGGAAAAACATACCTCTAGGAGAAGGTACTGGATTCCAAGAAGAAGGTATTGGGTCGAGACAAGTCTTCTCCAACCCTACTTGGTGTTGGGAGGATCTACATGAAAATGAACATCAATGCATGTATAAAAATTTGCTTAAAAAAATTCAGAGCTTTGCATGCCCTGAGAAACAATACCATGACTTTATCAATTACTCCCAGCTAGTAGCTAGTAGATACTGCTGCTAGCTACATAAGCTACCATCAACACACAGGTTTTGTTGTAGCTGCTGCTGCTAGCTATACATAAGCTACTAGGTATTGCTAGATTGAGCAAGATAGAAGAAAAAAAATCAAAGCTAAATCAGACTTTGTTTTTTAAGCACATATTATCTCTTATCATGAGATCAATATATAAAAAAACAAACCATGGTCAGAAAGAGTGACTCGACAGCAAACCTGAATGTCTAATCTAGAATTATTCAGGGCATATCACTACATTACAACAGTGTCACCATACTACATTTTTCTTTGTGAAGCTACTATTTTTCTTTTGCGAATGTCTTGTCGTTAGCTATAAGAAAACATAGTATCTATCAAAGGATAAGTGCTGCTGAGTTATCCATACCACACGTCTGCGCATCTGATGAAGACCAGTATACGTCATGCAGTACCATCTGATATCCACTCCATACAGCTATCGATTTCTTTTTTATTCCTAGGGGCCAAATCAATACAACAGTTTACCTATTTATGGAAAACAGAGCATGAAGCCTCTATTGATCCAAGCTCCGTGCGCAGCCATGCCCATGGACCAGAGTGTGATTCGAGCGAGAGGACACCACTGAGTGACTACACAAGAAAGAATCGATTCGTTCTTGCGTGAAGCCTCGGCCGCGGCGGCACTACTCGGCGACATCGGCCAAGTACCCGTCCCCGCGACAGTGGTGGCGAGCACTATCACTCCTCGTGTTCAAGATCCCGCGCGGTGCGAGCCCATGACTCTCCGTCGTCCAAGATCGAAGAAACATAGCGACTGAAGAGGGTAGGCAGCAGCGCGTTACCGGCGAGAAGGCGGCCGCAATCTATTGGTGCCGGAGGGGAGGAGGCCGCGTCGTCATCGCCGTCGTCGTCGCCGCCGCCCACTCGCCCTAGCGGCGCCACGCGCGCTGCCGCACACGGGACCGGGGACTCGTTCCACGACCCGTGAGTAGGGGCTGGAATCCCGGGCCAAATGGGGGGGGATTGGTCGAGTTGGGCCGGGGCTGATTCCCAGGATGACGTAACCGAACACTCATTCCGCGGTGGGCCGGGATCCAATTCTCTCGAGGCTGACCCACGGGGATCGGACCTCAATCCCCACCGATCCCGGCCCAAACGAACGAGCCCGAAGCGGGAGGCAGATACTTTCCGGTCACAGGCTCACAGGACGTGCGATCCAGTCAGACGTGCTCTGCTGCGTGTACTAGGAGCGCGAGGAGGGCGAGAGCCACTGGTGTGTATATATCACGTATTAGAGCGAGGGTCACTACAGTTTTCTTTACAATTTAGCTGTGCTTGGCGGTCATGGATGTAATCATTCCCCATCCGTAGCAACAACTATTACTACAGATGTATCAGCATCAATGATGCCTAGGACTGGTAGGAACATGCGAACGAGTCAGACCCCTCGTTGAACACATGAAAATATATGTAAACAACGCCGGCCACTGCTCCGGCTTTACAGATCGATCGGGGTTTTCAGCGGTTGACTAAAGACGCTGAGCTGTGTAAAGGATAGTAATGAACTGTCGGTTTAGCAAGTTGATTGCTGCTGACTAGTTTACTGCAACGTACGTCCTATAAAGTCTCAAAGAAATACTACTCGCGATCTACTGATCTACTAAAAGGCGTTCTCTATATAAAATTAAGAGAGACTTCTGAATGCTGCAGCAAGTTGGCATGGCAATAAATTGCCCCTGAGATCTCATCATGTTTCAGTTCATACTTTGCATATTGAAGCACAAGCTTCCTTTGCCTGTAATGAGTTAGCAATGGGTATTTCAGTGTTTTACTATGAATGATCATTTGTGCACCTACCAACTAATTAACAGGATATATGACTAGCATTTTCTTTTTCAGATAATGGAATAGCATCGTTCTGTCATGTGCATCTGAGGCTTCAGAATTAGCGTAGGGGCAAGGAACCGCATCTCTTTTTTATTTTTATTTTTTTTGGAGTAAGGAACCACATCTTTACAGTCATGCCTGTCTCCATGCATCGTGTTTTTGTGGCATTTAATTCAATTTATTTCAGTAGATATTTTTGTAGCCTATCATCAACGCTCATGCTCTTTTGGTGGCCTCACAAATGCCATGTAAGAAACTGTTTGTGCTTGGTGACTTAATTTCATGATCCAATTCAGTCTGCAAAGTCACTAGCATGCAAGCCCAGAATACAAATTTTAGTATAAGAAACTCTTACTTGCAAGCTATGCAGGATTAGTGCATCTCAACCATGTGACCTTTTCTAGTCCATGTAGTCTCTCTACGTTTTTTATTAATAGTTCCTCGCTATTGTTTGTTAGTGTTAAGCCACAATTAATATTGTGATCTAAATAGTATATTATTGCATCAAAAGTACATTCTATTTTTATAACCATATAACTACACTGGTGATGTGGACTGGCATTCCTACTGCTCTTAAGAAACTATATATTACTTGCAAGCTATGTAGTGAATCTCAACTATGTGACCTTTTCTTTGCCTTGTAATCTCTCTAATATTTTGATAAATAGTTC
The DNA here is from genome assembly GCA_012490785.1 of Eragrostis nindensis. NCBI lineage: Eukaryota > Viridiplantae > Streptophyta > Magnoliopsida > Poales > Poaceae > Eragrostis > Eragrostis nindensis. The sequence goes on along the minus strand of JAAXCT010002157.1, from coordinate 50,312 downwards.
ATCTATTGTTCTAGTGTTGAAGCCACAATTAATATTGTGATCTAAATAATATATTGTTGCATCAACTACATGCCATTTTTTATAACCATATAACTACGCTGATGATGTAGACTTAAAGATGGCAACGGGCATTGATTATCCGCGTGCCCGTGGATATCCGACCCGATAAGTGCGGATTCGGGCAGGGGTTTGTGCCCGCGGGCACGGGCACGGGCAGCACACAGAACCCAGTGGATAAATCTTAACGGGCAAAGAAAATCTATGCCCGTATCCGATTGTCCATTTGCCCGCAAAGTAAAACGTTCACGTGCTGTTGTATGTATTCTCGTGCGACCCAGCCAGCACTCATAGCGCATACGCATGTGCTCAAGACAACAAGAGGCTCCTTCCTCGAAGCTTCCTCTTCAATCCCTGCTTTCTTTCTCTCTCTCTCCACACCATGAACTCCAGGTCTTCACTCTCCAGCAGATCAGGGGTCCTCCATGGTTCTCTCTCTCCAGCAGATCAGGCAGCCCCGGCGTCCTTCACTCGCAGCGCCCGCGCAGCTGGCCACCTAGCTCGCCGCGGTTGGCTGCTCTCTGCGCGGTGCCCGCGCTGCCGCGCGACTTTCCCGGCGTGATGCGTGTGCTCGCCGCATGCCTCGTCGGGCAGCGGGCATGCCCGCGGGCAACAGATATCCGCAGATGGCGGATACGGGCAGCGTTCTTCGCCCGTTGAGGATGACGGGCACGGGCGCGGGCATGAGATTTTGGTCACGGGCACGGGCGAGAGTGGGCACTATCCGCGGGCAGTTTGCCCGTTGCCATCTTTATGTAGACTGCCATCCCTGTTTGTTTTCTGTAGCTTTCTAGAAAGGTTGGACCATTTGTGTCTTTATTCTAAAGAATGAATAATATGGATGTGGGAAGTTGGTCACAGCCTTTCTCTAACTTCCATGATATGTCACAGGACCATTTCCTCTGATTCCTTGACTTTCTACGGGTTTATTTCATGACTCCAATGGCAAAACGTTCATGCCGACAAGATGTATTTGGGTTTTTTCTCGCTTACATTAATTCGCAGAAGAATGTGGGATAACCATATATGAAAACAAAAGGAAGTTGAACGAAATTTCATATTATTAAATCTTGTCAATACACATAACAAATTGATGTAATGAGTATAGGACCAGAGTCACTATCACACATTTGTATTCATTGATTGTTGTTTTTGTTCTCTGTTTGGTGTTTTATCTTCTCACAATCTCGGTCACATGACTATAATCATTGTTTCTATGACTTTGTGTACATGTTAATAAACTTACAATATAAACAAAATAATCTGGATGGCAGATCTAATGATATTATTCCTATACAGTTTATTTACCAAGAGACTGAACAATTACAGGAAGCTCGTTTGAGTAGCAATTATTAAAAATTTTGTAATACAGAAACATTTACTACAAGATCTTTAACATTTTTCGCGTGTTATTTGCATGTAGTCGTCGGTTTTGATTCTATGTTTAGTAATTTGTTCAAGTACTTGTGTATATATCCTAGTACAATGTAGGCATTTCCCCAGAGTGAAAGCAAATTAAATACTAACAAAAGGTCACCTCCAACAAAATGCTTTTGGTATTCAAAAACTTTTTTTTGCAAGGATGGTATTAAAAAACTATATAGGAACTGAAATGATCTTGCCTTGGCAGGAGAGCCATTCTACAAAACTTCATTTATCATAAAAAAAATATGTCAGAGGTCAATAAGCTTGATCAACTACGAAACTCACCTATAAAATCTATTATATATATATATATATATTTGATGACGAAAAGAAGCCACCACGTTCGCTCTAAAATGCTAGAAATTCCCACGTTAATTCGAGAAAATAAAAAGAGAAAATTACCCACCATTGCCATTATGAAACCATTAGTCAGAGAACCCCCCTAAAAATATTTATAAATAGCGAGTAAAAAATACTAAATTCAAAATAATAAAAAATAACTAAAAATACCCTTCACACCTATTTCTAAGTTACCCCCCATGCCATTACAAGTCAAAAAAACTAAATTCAGATTATACAAAATAGCTAAAAATATCCCTAATTTTTATTTTAAATTTACTAAGCATAAATATTTAGAAAATAGATAAATTTAGAATAATAAAAAATAGCCAAAAATACCCCTCACACCTATTTCTAAATTACCCACCGTACTAGTATGAGTCAAAAAATAGCTAAATTCAAAAAAAAAAATTGCCTTCGCAAAAAATAAAAAAAAGAAAAAAACCCTTCACACCTATTTCTAAATTACCCTCCATGCCATTACAAGAAAAAAAAAACTAAATTTTGATAATAAAAAATAGCTAAACTATCCCTAATTCTTATTTGTAATTTCCCCACCATACCATTATGAGCCCAAAATAGCTAATTTTACCTATCTCTACATTACCCACCATGCCATTATGAGTCAAAAATAGCTAATTTTGAAATAATAAAAAATAACCAAAAATACTCTCATGCTTATTTCTAAATTACCCTCCATAAGATTATAAGTTAAAAAAAAACTAAATTTAAATTATAAATACACTGTTATAAAAATACATTGTGACAATCTAGCTAGCATGGCACATTATCTTATTTTTAGCATGATACATTTCCTTCGAAAGATTTATTTGTAGCAACCATGACATATGTTAGTTGTTTAGCATGCCACGTTTGAACCGACCTCACTTCTAAAACAAAATCAAATATGTTGTTCGATAAGACAATAAATGATGACTCATCTCATACTCAAATTGAGTTGAGAAATTCTGCAATCTATTTTCTACTATTTTATTAATATAGAGTATAAAACAAGTAATAACAATAAACTACATTAAACTAATGCAATATATAAAAATATTTTAAATAATATAGTAGTCTAGCCATGCAAATGCGCGGGCAACCATACTAGTTGATATAAACCCCCGTGTGAGGCTCGCCTTCCCTTGTATATATACAGGTCTTCAGCTAATCTGGTGAACCGTGATGTATGCTTACCATCCTCAACAGCGACCAAATCAACCATTGCACAGAAGCAAGGATCAAACACATAAGCGTAAATGTGGCCTGCTGGTATGATCGATGACTCATTATTCCCACTATGATCCATCTCGATCGCTGGTTTAAATGCCACTGACGCCTACTCTTCCAAGAACGACGGCCCGTCGTTTCTTCTCCCTCTCCATCACCGATATTGCACCGCTACGAACGATAGCTATTGAAAGGAACAACGAAAGAGAAGGTCAGAAGGCTGAGTTTCTGGCTCACATTGATCCATACAGACGCACATGGTACATATATGGTGCACCACAAAGTTCATAGCGGAAATGACTCAGTCTGGACATTTCTTTCCTTCATTAATTAAAAGCGCGTCGTAGTCTTCGACCTACCATTTCTTTCTGCATTGATCCAGCTTATTACTAACTACTAATGACTAATGGTCACCACGAAATTCCTTCCAAAATCAGGGTCCCAGATATCGGATACGCGACAAGCCTAGTTGGTAGGGATGCGTGATTCATGTGGGCAACATATATTGCACTGCTACTCCAAGTCAAAACCACCAGATTACTCCGTATGTTTCATGATAGAGTGGAGACGGTGGCTCTGGCTCTGCACGACGGTCATCCCTACCATGCATTGGCTGGCACAACACGCCAGGACTCTACTCTCCATCAGCGACCACCTCTCTGGTTTGATGGATCAACTTGTGATCAATAACATAGATATAAGAGCACAGGAGCCGCTGTATCAGAGGAGCATGTATATATACAGCACAAAAAAAATGCATGGAACCACTTGAGGAGCATGTATATATTGCAGAAGTGCCACAAGTATTGGTAACCTCACCAAAATAATTTAAGTCCTCTGTCTAGATTAATTTGGAGGTTGGTTGAGCTTTCTTTTGGTATTAGATCCCCTAATAGCATGGCTGATATGTATGGCGATTGGATTAGTGAGTTTAGTCATAGAGAAAGGAATCTAATGTTGGTGGGAACTGGCGCCATATGTTGGCGGTGGGGAATAAGTAAAAGGGAAGGAGGGAGGACTGAGGAGATGGGAGTGCGGTGGTGGCAGCCGTGGACCTTGAGTGGTAGAGGTAGGCACCAGAAGGAAGACAAGCGGTATCGCGATGCCTTGAGTTGCATCGCCGCAGTCTGCATTCGTAATGAACCTCAACTCCTGCGTTGCCATCGTGCCTGGCTCCGGAAGGAATCTTGTGTGTACGCATCGAGCCTAACTACAGGGATGAATCAGGCAACAATATATCATGTGGTGCCTGCACCCAACGGGTCTGGCTGGGGGCGGAGCAGGCTACCAATCACGCCCTATGTGGTTCGACACCCTAAAAAGCCATCCTTTTACATAACAAAGCATGACCACCTTTTCAGCTTAGGCTCTGAGTCAGGCTTTTTATATGGAGGACTGGAAACTTTCTTGCCTCAGTTCAAGCAGTTTAGGACCATGGATCCAACAATTTTTAATTGAATTTTATATTTATTTTTATTACTAACTGTTTCCTTTAAAAATTTGCAGAACTATTGTTTTTTTTCTACTACTTGTTTTTGTTTGGGCTACTAATATGGTCATCTTATCTTCTCTAATGTGAAAACTGTTGTATTACATATCACTCTATTTATTTTTATTATGCATACTTGCTATGGTATGTTACTAAATATGTTTCCTGCTCATAATCAATTGGTTAATGAGTAGAGTGTGGTTTTTGTGAGCACACGGGTGTGCGCCCATCCCTAGTTTGACTATTAATTATGGTCAAATATATAAATCAACTATGTGGCTGTACTATCAAACATGTCAAATCAGTTGTATATATGTCAAATTAGTGCGTAAATTCATGATTTAATGTACGAAAATGCCAAATTTATACACCATGTGTTAGATCATAGCTGATTTACCAATTAATAGTGCATGGTGTATAAATTGGCATTTTTGTACTAAATCATGAATTGACGCATTAATTTGACATATATACAACTGATTTGACATGTTTGATAGTATAATCAAATATTTGATTTTTATGTTAGACCATAATTAATAGTCAAACTAGGGTGGGCGCACACCCCTGTGCTCACAGAAGTATTTATCCAATGAGTATTACTATGTTCTATTATATTTAATTTCCTTCAATTATGTTGTTGGTCCACTTGCACATCTACAAATATTAAATTTTTCAGGGCTTATGATCAATTGGTTAATGGGTTTTACGGTTTCTATTATGTTAAATTTACTTCAATTAAGTTATTGGGTTCACTTGGCACATTTGCAAACGTTAAAATTTTTAGGCTTTTTAAAAATATTGATGTGTTTCATGCGCTTCTTTTTCACTGTAACATTCAACACCTATAGTAACACACGTGCAAATTGCTAGTTTTAGGAAATGTTTTAAGTTTTTTTTTGAGCCAAAGAAAATGTTTTAAGTCAATTTCAAAACATTGCTCGACAATGGGCCTAATCTTATTTTTTGAAATGACAATGGGCCAAATTCTATTATACTGTACGTCCATAAAAGTGGCCGTTGCACTGCCAAGGCCCAGGGTGGACTCCAATCGGGCCCAGCACTCCTTTGCTTGGGCTTGCACATGAACGACTTTAGAAGGCCCAGGGCCTATCAGCCCATCCGAGATCCCAATCCCATTGCTGCCTGTCTGCGTCGGCCGCATCTTGCCCTATTCTCTCTCTCCCGTCCCCCACGCCGAGCAAGAACGACGGTAGAGAGTGGAAAGAAGCAGGAAGATCCACCATGTTCAAGAAGTGAGTTCCCTTCTGCTCTTCATCTCCTTTTCTACCGCAATTTCCTGTTCGGTGATTCGATCTGGTCTGCTGTCTGTATGTCTGTACTGATCGATCTGTGTTGGATTATCGTGCGAACTGAGACCGATGTGCCTGTACTGTTTGGGGTCTTCTGCTGGGTCGATTTGTTTATGGTCTGCGTTCGCAGTGAATTGGCTGCCGGCTGAGCTTGGCTGGTTCAATTCTTATATTGCCCTTATTTTTGTTGCTTCCTTTTGAGGCTTTGGATTAGAGATATGCAGATCGCCACTTGCTTTGGCATATTAGACTTGTGTTGGAGCGTAGTGTGCGGATTTGAGGAATCAAAGTTGCCGAATTAGTGGTCGTGCAGATACAGTTCTTGATCCGTGTGGCTTGCAATGTGGTGTTGCATCGAGTATTCATGTAGCAATGTTGACACGGGGGGTGGCTGGAGTTATTGAAGTGTATGTATGGAATGTTGGGGGACTTGTACCGTTTCCATGTGAATACGATTCATGCTTCGATTATGCAGTACAATAGATACTTATTTTTTCGTCAGGAATTTAGTTTATGGGTGGCTGAGGTGAAGCTATGTGATTTATTCTCGAATAAAAAAACTTATTCTCGAACAAGCTATAGTGCTGAATTGCACAAGTAATTTGTACCTAGGCATCTTTGCTTGGTTTCGAAGGTAGACACAACTAGTAAAATAACATGCTGCATCCTCTCATTGGATTATGGTACTAACCGGAGAGAAGTGGCAGGATACACTTTGGGGTTAAGAGCAAACTGGTGCCTTTTCCTTGTCAAGCTTCACTAGGGGATCTTTCAAATATGCTGTTCTGTAGGACTTTTTCATTCAACTCGTAGAGGAACTTTCTAAGTTTTTATTTATGACATTTGTTACTGTGTATTTTCATGCTTATCATGTTGATGCTTTGCTTACCGAAGTGCTACATGCTGCACTTGCTTGAAACCACATCCCTCTGGAGTGCTTTTGTCACCGTGGCTTTCATGCTTCGGTTACTAGGCTTCTCTTACAACTCATACCGTGCTGGTCAGCTCTGGCTTGAAGTGGCACATTTGAAATCCTCCCCTACAGCAATGAGGGTTTCGGAATATCCTAGCCTGCAATCCTCTCATACACCCGTTCACCATTCTTGCTTCTATTTGTTTTGAATGATATTGCATGGTTGCTTTGGTAATCTGTTTCTGTGGCTATATCTGTTGTTCTTTATAACACTCCTTGTTCTCCTCCATAGGGATATAAGGATCCTTATTCAATTAGGATTACAATAGAAATCATTTAGCCTAACCTGTCTAAATCTAAAATGAATTGAAATATATGTAGGATATGTGAATTTCACGTATATTTATAATCACGGGTGACGGCCCTGCAGGTAGTTTCGACATTTTTGTTGATACCAATTTACGCTATTAAAAATAGAAGTGTAGTTCACTAATGTTTGAATTTGGCCAGGAACAAGATTATTATGAATGATGTGGTGTCATTGCTAGCTTCTAGAATGTTACATGTTGAACCACTATGATTGTACCTAATTACTGACTTGTGGTTCTTGTACAAAGAAATGTTAACGCTTAGACACTCACACCCCATGGATTATTTTTTGAGGAAATTACAGTAGGGGAAGCCCCTACTGTGCTAATTATATATTAGTAAACAAAACGAAAACAACTGTCGAAAGTACAAGAGATACCTACCTACTTACCCCGTGACATTTTGCCTTGTGCATAAAGTTATCCCAGATCGCTGTAAGCATATGACATTGATGGAAGATTGTTATACTCTGTGCAAGTTGCAGTTCTCTGGCAGTTTAACACAAACTATGTATTTTTGAACTCCAGATTCTCTTCAGAAGATATATCTGGGCAGAACCAAGTTAAGGCTTCTGTACAGCGAAGGATTCGGCAAAGTATTGCTGATGAGGTTGTGTTATTACAAAGAATCTGTTTCCTTTCTACGTTAGTTACAAAATCTGATGTGTACCTTACCATAATTAACTTCATTGCAGTACCCAAGTCTTGAACCTTTGCTGGATGACTTGCTTCCAAAGAAGTCACCCATGATTGTTGTTAAATGGTTAGTAGCTTCTTTTTCTTCATACTTGTTGGCCAGTCATTATATTTGTACTGTGATATACATACTCAGAATCATTTGACAATCCCTCTTTTCTTTCCTTGCCAATGCAATTTCGCATAATCTCTTATTTGCCACTGTCAGTGACACTGTGCGTCCTACTTGTCGTTCACACATCAGTGGCAAATAAGGGACCAAAACTATACATATTTGCAATGACAATGAAAAAATTGCCTTTTTCTTAACAGTTATATAAAAGTTCAGAATTGGTGAAGGCACTTATTCTTTTTAGCACGACTATTTCAACTTTGTTTCATCTGCAAGATTGTGTCTCCTTTCACTGATCGCAGTTTCTTTCTTACTTTCTTGCTGCAGCCAAAATCATCTGAATCTTGTGGTGGTGAATAATGTCCCACTATTTTTCAATATCCGTGATGGTCCTTACATGCCAACCCTGCGTCTTCTTCATCAGTGTATTTCATCCTTCCGATTTCCTGGATTTTCGTCTCTGCACACTTTTTTACCATGATTCCGCATCATGTGTTTGGCTCTAATTGCCATGCCTATCTGTAATAATTTACCTGTGGTATAACTTTAATTTATAATGGAAACTATGGTTACATTTGATCAGATCCTGATATCATGAAGAAATTCCAAGTGGACAGAGGTGCTATAAAATTTGTTCTGTCTGGCGCAAACATAATGTGTCCCGGATTGACATCACCTGGTGGTGCCTTGGATGAAGAAGTTGAGCAGGAAACACCTGTGGTAAACTACTTATTCTATTAACTATCTCAAATGTTTATAAGCCTTGCTAGGCAGCTATGGTTTGCAATAACATTTGCTTATTTTTGGTATGGTTCCCTGGTATGCAAATCAGTGTTCGAGAAACAAAGAATGAATTGTCAGTAGTAAGATACGTTTGCTTTATATGGTTGGTTTATGCACCATAATTCATTATTTCTTAGTACAAGCTTCTTCCTCCCCTGAACTTGCTTATAGCCAATCTTACCTTATCTTTTCAAATCCTTTTTGCCAGGCAATAATGGCTGAAGGCAAGCAGCATGCATTGGCAATTGGATTTACAAAGATGTCAGCAAAGGACATGTAAGTTCTTCTGAAATGTTGTTCAGTTCTTTACTTTGTAGTCTTTTATCCTTGTTAATAAATAGAGTGAACCTTGCGTGCTGGTTTCATCGCTCTGGTTTTTGAGTGTTCATTACTTTTTTATCCTAGTGATTGATGTGTACTTGTGCTGGTTTCTTTATTACTAGCCATATTATATTTTCTGTTGATGTCTCCCAAAAAGAGCTTGTTGTAGATATGCTCACAGAAATTAGCTATCATTAACATTGCGTCCCAATAATCACATCTACTAAGTCTTGACTCTACTCCTGATCTTCTTTGTAGAAAGACCATCAACAAAGGAATTGGTGTTGACAACATGCACTATCTGAATGATGGCCTTTGGAAGGTACTTGGATTTTGCTGTGCCTGCCTCTCATAATGTTCCTTATCTGAATAACGTATTCTTGATTGAGTTGTAACTATAGCACGGCAAGTGGAATTGGAAGCATCTGCTGTAGAGTTACAGAAATACGTAGTGAATAATAAATGTTACCGAAATGCATATGTTCATGAGTACTGGAGATTATTAAATAGATGGTGGGTGGGTGGAGCATAATATATCTAGGTATGATTCTGAGTCAGGCTTGGTTGATACTGACCTTTTTTTTTCCCTTCGGCAGATGGAGCGGCTCGAATAAGTAGAATCCACCAAGTGATGCGAAATTTGCGGCACGGTCATATTGAGACTTAAAGACCAGTAGAAACTGTGTACCTACACATGTGGTGTCGTTTAAACAGGCGAATTAGCCAGAGGCTACATTTGCGAGATGTCAAGTTTACTCTGACCTTTTAGTGTTGGAGACCAGGAGATGTCTAGCAATATATAGACAGATAGAATGCTGTGTATGCTGTGGAGATCCTTGTCACTGATCCTTTGTACTTTTTCCAAAAGATTCATTTCAAAGGGGATGATCCATATAGCTCCCATAACGGCTTCATTTTCCTTTTTACGCATCATAATCCGTATTGATGAACTCCATATGCCTCAAGAAAATCGATTTGTGATCTATTAAAATATTTCAGTTAAAAGGGTTTGATTTTATCCTTGGAACAATTTTCTCTTGCTCATTCAATCTCAAAGTAACAATATCATAAATTTGCACAGCCATTAGAACATACTCATCGGGTTTAACTCGATGGATGGACGTGTTTCATCATTTTGCATCGAGTCCGCTCGCCTGGACAAGCATCAAATTCAACAGAAATTTCATAGGTATGTTAAATATGTCTATTTTTCTTTGTTTGGATAGACTAACAGAAACTTCTCGTTTCTCACCTACTCTCTTTCCACTGTCTCAGCGGTGTCTACATTAATAACTACAACATCTCAAAAAAAAAAAACATTAATAACTACAACTGCCAATCACCTCTGGTCCTACTAGTCACGTACATGGAAAATCGCCGGCACATGACTGCACGGCCCTTTCGCGGAGCCGACGATACGGAGTCTTGAGCGTTGATCCATCGCCGGCACGTCAGTATGTGCTGCGTACGGCGCAGATTGCAAACTCTGTTTTTTTGCTTCTTTATTTTTGTTCCTTCCCTTTTCAGTTTTCCTTTGAAACAATGGCGTTTTCAATACTCTCTTTTTTCTTTTCAGGCCATTACGGGCCTGCTATAACATACTATAATATTATCTAGGAAAAAAAAATACAAAGGCATAGGTTAGAGTGATCTTTTGGTTCCAGGGAGAAATCTTGCCAACTTCATTGAATTAACTCCAGCGCATGACGGGGAGCCGGGTCTGCGTGTGAAAAATGTTTCGAAAAAAATAATTGGTTCAGTAGGGAGAAATGTTTCGAAAAAAAATATTGGTTAAGTAGGGAGATTGTGACTTATGAACTCTTTCGTACAATTACAGTTACAATGTTAACATCGTCTTTATTAGAGAAACAAAACATGAAAAATGTGCACCGAAGTAGCATTTCTGATGGAAGGGGGGTGCTGTAGAAGATAATTCTACCCGCGGGACGCTGAGGCTGCCAGCTCAGTCGTTGTTTTGCCCCATGCTTTCCATGTAGCACAGCAGCAGGTAGACAGTGTCCCACTCCGGAGCAGGCAGTGCTCGCGATCGGAGGAGAGTCCCGCACTCTTCTTCCTCCCCGTCAATTATATACATAGCCATCGCCGCGCCGCGCCAACCAATCCAAAATCCAGCTCCATCAAGTAGGAGGCGCGACGAGACGAGAGCCTCCCCAACAATGGCCTGCACCCGCCTCGCCTCCCGCTCCCGCCGCCTGCTGCGCCCCGCCGTCGCCGCGCCCCCGCGCGCCTCGCCGCCGGCTTTGTGTCCGCCTCCGCCGCTGGTGGGACCCGCCTCTCCCCAATCCTCCTCGCCGCTGCTCCGGCGGCTTCTTCAGCTCCGGTCCCCCGCCGCCGCGTCCTTGGCGTCGCCGGCGCGGCTCCTCGGCGACGTAAGTTCGCTGTGACCTCCCCCGCCTTCTCGTCCGCGCCCACGGCGCGTTCTGATTGTGGTTGGTGCAGGGGCGTTGCACGGGGGACGGGAGGAGGTGGTTCGCGAGCGGGGCCTCCGCCGCGACGGCGCCGACGGGGGAGGCGGCTGAGCTGGTGGAGGTCCCCTTGGCGCAGACCGGGGAAGGCATCGCTGAGTGCGAGCTGCTGCGCTGGTTCGTCTCCGAGGTGAGTGCGAGGCCGAGGCCCGCGTGCCGCACTGCTGCTTCTACTCAGAAATTGTGCTTTGGGGAAGGAGAATTGAGTCACACGACTGTGGATGACTACGCAGCTGTGCTACCTGTACCAGCTAGTTTCATCGTCATGGTGTTTATTAATTTCTACGTGGAATTCTGGAATCAGTATTGATAATTCTCCAGAGAAAACTATTGGTTTAGTCAGGGGCCTCACAGCGGACTTTTGCTCCTCACATTTGAAATGATATGCATGTTAGCGGCAATGCTTGCAGAGCTCTGTCGTAAGATAACAAGATACTATTTGAATTAGTCTGGTAACTAGTAATAGGCACCAGCTTCAGTCGCAGAAAAGTTTGGATTTCATCACTATATCATTTCGTGCCATATATAGGATGACATTTCTAGATATTTTCTTGTGACATAGGGCCTGTTTAGATTGCAGCTAAGGTTGCCACGTGTAAATGAATATATCATATATTCTAAACAAAGTAGGATAACTAAATAACCTTTTCTGGGAAATGCACAAGCTATTGCATTCCAGTATAAGAGGCTTTTATCAGCTCTTACTACGCTCTGACTCTGCACAATCTGGGGTGCGGATTCAATTTTTTGATGACTTGTTCGTATCATGTCTTTTAATTTTAAACATACTAATCATGATCCAAAAATAGGCTTTCGTTTCTTGGGAGAGGGTTGTTGTCAATTGCGTTAGAATTCTCACTGAACTTGAATCAATGTTTCTCAAAGCTTCAGCAAACAATCTGAATGCTATTGGTGGAATGCAATTTTAAATCCAAATTAATTTTGCATCCATCTAAATTTTAGCATTCATGCCTAATTGAGTTGACTTTTGTGACTTGTTGATTTTGCAGGGTGACCTAGTAGATGAGTTCCAGCCGCTCTGTGAAGTACAGAGTGACAAAGCAACTATTGAAATAACAAGTCGTTTCAAGGGAAAAGTACATCAGGTTCACTTTGGCCCTGGTGACATAGTGAAGGTAAATATGATATTCAATTTTTGAATGTTACATCCCCTAAATTATCTGACCAACTTACTGTCATGCTTTACCAATCTCAAGTGTGTCCGGTTGTTATTTTTGCAAACTTGACAGAGATTGAGCTCCTTAAGTTGATGAAACTTATTTTCCCTCAACTTACCCTTACCCATGTCGTTTTATTTTTTCATTTCCACTAAATTGTTACCTAATTTACCTATGTGCTTTTTAGGTTGGTGAAAATTTACTGAATATGGTTGTGGGGGATAGCCAAATTGTATGGCATGATAATATAGCTCCACAACCTGATAACTCTCCTGGAGTGGATTCTTGTCGACCTTCAAGCGAAGACAGTAGTCCCAGTGGAACTCTGTCGACGCCAGCTGTTAGGCATCTAGCGAAGCAGTATGGACTCAACATAAATGAGATTCAAGGAACTGGAAAAGATGGTCGGGTTTTGAAAGAAGATGTGTTGAATTATGCTGTCAGCAAGGGTTTGTACAAAGAATCGTCTCCTGTTTTCAAAGATAGCACTGGACAGGTTCAGTTACTGGAGGAAGAGAAATCTTTACTTGATGTACATTGCTATGGGGACAAGAAAATTCCTCTCAGGTACCATGAAAGTTGTTGTGATGCCTGCTTTATTATGAGTGATATCATGCACTGCCATATAGCCTATAATTGAAACCTGATCACCTCTTTCTGCAGAGGATACCAGAGGTCCATGGTCAAATCAATGAGCCTGGCTGCAAAAGTTCCACATTTTCACTATCTTGAGGAAATAAATTGTGATGCTCTTGTAAAGCTCAAGGCATCATTCCAAAATGAGAACAAAGATCATAATATCAAGCACACCTTCCTTCCATTCCTTATAAAGTCACTTTCTATGGCACTGAGTAAATATCCTTTGTTGAACAGCTCTCTCATTGAAGAAACCAATGAAGTTGTACTTAAAGGTATTCAATCTTTGAGGTGTTCTTTCCAGTATTATTTATTTCCTGTCATCAGGGAAAGAATTCAAAAAAAGAGTTCAGAGTCCCCCACCATATAGATTACTCTTATATGCTCATGTTTCCCATTCAGTCATTTAACTAGTACTTAAAAGACAGGTATCATTGATCTCTTTACACTGCGTTAACAATTGTACTTATGTTCCTCAAAACATGCACTTCATATCATCAAACTCAGGACCAAAATAGTGTCCAAAGGATTTATTCGTGTCAGGGATGTTTAATGAGTAAGCATAGCTTATAGCCCAGTGATCATTCATTCAAATAAGATGTCAATTGGTATTCATATCCTTCGATATTATTTATATTTACAGAATGTTTGGTTTGGCTGACATACTTCAGACGTGCATGACACACCATGTTAAGGCACATTATGTCATTGTTAACCTGAAGGGAATTTTATTGTGCTTACGGCCGCGACATGCTGTCGATTATTTTGTAGGATCCCACAACATTGGGGTAGCAATGGCTACAGCGCATGGATTAGTCGTACCAAACATCAAGACAGTGCAGTCTCTTTCAATATTAGAGGTTAGCAAATAATTGGTTTTTATGCTTGAATTCCAAACCTTTTGATGCTTTACGAGAAAATTTTGGATGTCACTTCCATGTTTCATCAAGATAGGACTGATAAAATGTACTAGATTAGAATAATCTCTGAAATTGAAGTTTCCCTTTGTTGGAAATGACATTGAGTTCTAAATTCTGAAGAATCCTGTTTTCTGAGAAGTTGGAACATTAAGCTGACGAGCCCTCTGAAAATGCTATTCAGTTATGCAACCTGACACTTACTCTGCAAAGTACTGTGCAGTTGCACTTTGACCAAGAAACCTAAAGACTGGCCAGTCACAGCTTCACTTTACATGTCTACTTTGTGCCTGTCTGCCAAACCTCTAATCATCTTAATCGGTGATTGCAACAGATCACGAAGGAATTGGCAAGATTGCATGAGATGGCATCTCACAACAGGCTAAGCAGTGCAGATATTGAAGGTGGCACCCTAACTCTGAGCAACATTGGCGCGATTGGTGGCAAGTTTGGGTCTCCACTGCTGAACCTGCCTGAAGTTGCCATCATTGCCCTTGGGCGCATTCAGAAACTTCCACGCTTTGATGATAACAACAACGTTTACCCTTCGTCCATAATCAACGTATGAATATCACAGCACATGTGCTTTACATCTGCATTCCTCGGCTTGCACTTATGGCAACCCCTTTCTATGACATACAGGTTACCGTTGGCGCCGATCACAGAGTTGTTGATGGGGCACAGTTGCAAGATTCTGTAACGAGTGGAAAAGCCTCGTGGAGAAGCCAGAGCTGCTCCTGCTGCACATGAGATGATCCAGTGAGATAATGAGCTGAAGCCCAGGCACTCCAGTGATCCCGACTTCATATCGTAAGCCTGTGTAATCCTTTTGCTTTAAAGGGGGTCACTCGGGTAAGTATATATAGCAGTACATGTGGTAAAAATAAATTATGAATGCGGCTTCTCACCTGCCAACGGTGGACTGCGTCCTGTAAATATGACTTTACATTTGAAATAAAAATGGGGGAGGAGTTGTTGAAACTTGAAAGTCTTAAGAAGTGTATCACATCAGAAACCTTTCATCTGAGTTCCTGCTGCGGTATACGATTCACTATATTAGTGCCCCCCCCCCCCCCCCCCCCCCCCCCCCCCCCCCCAAAGAAAAAAAAGGGTTAGTGTCTACAATAGGTTAACATTTTATTTTCCAGACATCTGAGCCTTTTTGGAACATGATTGATTTCTAAGATGCATGTAAAAGATTATTGTTTCACATAAAGGCTCTAAAATGATGTCGACTAGTTCGGGGGAGCTTTGTTCCTGAATTTTGAAACATGTATGTGGTACAAATGCAAGGTAAACTAAGCATTGTGGCTGAGTGGAGTACTGATTACGCTCCAAAGCATAAGCCTCAAAAAAGTAAACTACCTTGTATGTGTACGACATGCATAGTGAACGGAAAACAACTATCAGAGTGAGTAGCCTCCATAGTAGGGAATCGCGATTAAGCTTCTCTTTTGGAGGGACCTTGGATAATATACAAGCTCCATCCTTGGCAAGTTGGCAACACGGCACGGCAATCGTGCAACTAGTCAGGTCTGCAACTAGTATAAAGAAGAGAAGACCTCTCCCAGCCGTGGAGGCCGCGCAGCTGTGTCGACGTCTCCTCCTGCTCGGCGCAGGAACATGAAGCCGCGGCGGGACACGCTCTGTGCGGCCTTCGTGGCCACCGTGCTCCTGCTGGTTGCCTGCAATGCCACGCCTGCAAAATCCGCCTCCCCGAAGAACGACCTGCGGCGTCAGGCGGCGTCCGGCTCGTGCGACGTGTTCACGGCGGGCAGCTGGGTGCTGGACGCGTCGTACCCGCTGTACGACTCGGCGCGCTGCCCGTTCGTCCGCAAGGAGTTCGACTGCCGCAAGTCCGGCCGCCCCGATACGGCGTACCTCAAGTACCGGTGGCAACCCAACCCGCCGTGCTCCCTGCCCAGGCTCGCTCTGCCTCTGCTCGTTTGCCACGTTTTTGCAATGTGCACTGCTCGGCGTGTTGATTTGGCTCTCTCCTCCGCCCTGCGCAACGCAGGTTCGACGGGCTCGCGCTGCTGCGGATGTGGCGCGGGAAGAAGGTGGTGTTCGTGGGCGACTCGCTGGTGGTGAACCAGTACGAGTCGCTGCTCTGCATGCTCCACGCCGCCGCGCCCGCCGCCCGGACGACCGCGTCGTGGACGTCGGGGGACAGCCCCGCGATCACCGTCCGCTTCGAGGTACGTGAGTGCTGGTGCCGTGCCGTGCTAGCTAGCTGTTCTTTCTCGCCCTGTACATGTCGCTAACTGTTCGCGTGGCCGCTTCACAAACTTCGTCGTTGTCACAAGTGTCGGCGGGTGAGGTTGAGCCGCCCGGTCGCCAATCGCCGATTCTGGTACGTACGTAGTATGCCTCTAGCGGGCGCCTGCGCCGGGGAACGAAGGATGGAAATGCGTGAGATGGAGGGGCTACGTAGGCGGCGTTGTCTGCGCGGCGTCGGTGCTATGCGCGCACCACCCCGTGCATTTCGATAGTATAGTCAAACACATGGGTCGTCGTGAGGTTGGGATCTGCTCCCTACACTCTCTACTGGGTGCTCTTGCGTGACGTGCGCGTCCGTGGCACGAGCTGCGACGCATTCTAAAGTGCGTCCGTGTCAGAACGTAAGTTGTCTTGCTGCGATTGTTAACTCGACCAGTGGAAGTGATCGAGGTGAAATTGTTGGTTCAACCAGCTGACCATGGATATGCATGTGCATGCGCGCTGTATGGGAAATCAAACGATCGAGCACATTGGGTGTTATCACCACTCTCCAAAAAGAGTACGTGTACTGCACCATTCACGGAGGAGAGCGTCTTAGAGACTGAGTAGTGTGTATCCTCTCACAGGACGGGAGCTGGCCATGGAGGGGTAGGCCGGCGGTGAGGAAGACGAGAGGCGGCCACGTCACCATTAATATAGGATAGACTTGTGAATTTCAATTGTTGGATTCCAAGCTATTATCCCGTGAAGAAACGTTTATTAATTCCCCGTTGCCCGTGGAATTGCATGTGAAAGATATATAGATAACCCCGTTGCCCGTGGAATTGCATACGTAAGATTTAGAGAAAAGAAAGAGAGGAGAAGAGAGGAGCTAACTCTTTTGATTGAGTCAATCTCTAGCTTTTACAAAGATACTGATACTATGCGAGATCAGTCATCAATTTAGAGTTGATATAACCTCTTATATGTGGATTCTTAAATAAGGTGAAGAGACATCATTGTTTCTATCTTTGGGTACGCTCTCAAGTGACAAATATTGCATGCAGGACTACAACGTGACTCTGGTCTACCACTTGTCGCATTACCTGGTCGACATTGTAAACGAGAAGGCCGGGCGGATCCTCAAGCTCAACGCTATAGACGAAGGCCACATTAAGTGGCGCGGCGCTGATGTGCTCGTCTTCGGCTCGTGGCGTTGGTGGTGGAGAAGAAGGTACGTGATCTGAGAACTCCTCCTCTCCTCGCCCTTCATTGGATATCAGATGAACCAGGTCCTCCTATTCTTTGACTCGGGTAGGCCAGGCCGGTCTGAACTCGCATTTTGCGTGTGTCCTGCAGCAGCTGGGACTACATCCAGGATGGCAACACGATTATGATGCCGGACATGGACCGGACCCAGGCTTTCTCCAAGGGGCTGCAAACCTGGGCCAGATGGGTCGATGCCAACCTCGGCCAGACCAGCGCCAAAGTGTTCTTCCAGGGGTACTCTCCCTCCCACCGCTAGTAAGAAATTCTCTGCACAACTTGCTACTGCGCATCATACGTACAGCAAGTGCACGCCTATACGTGTTGCGACCTCCAAACACTTAGGCTGCTAGTCGATCGGCTGTGCTCTAACAAGGTCGTGACCGTGTGCAGCGGCGAAGAATGGGGCGCGCCGTCCGGCAAGACGTGCATGGGCGAGACGCAGCCGCTGAATACACGGCAGCCTACCACGCCCAGTTAACCCGCAGGACACGGTCTTGAGGAGAATCTTGGCGAGCATGGCAAAGCCGGTGTACCTGCTGGACATCACCTTCATGTCGCAGCTGCGGAAGGACGGGCACACCACCAAGTACAACGGGGGCAGCAACAACGCCGACTGCACCCACTGGTGCGTCTCCGGCGTCCCGGATACCTGGAACATTGTCTTGTACGCCACGCTGATCGGCCAACAATTGCGTCATTGAGCTGGATTGTATAACTCATTAATGAAAAGTGTTGAAGTTCAGAAAAGAAATTTTTCATATGTTCCTTTATCCGAAATCGAGATGTAAAACATAGATTGTACTAACCAGGGATTCCATCATCTCCCGCCTAGAGAGATGGAAACACTGCTCTTTTTCCTGCAAGACAGGTGGCTGCAAGGAACATCTCCAAAAGAAATTGCTCCAAATCTCTACAAGGTGGTCAGGCTCAAAAATAAAAGCTGGAAGACAAAAACTGGATTGCAGTTGTATGTAACACCTCGACGCAACATCAGCTAAAGGAATTTGCGAACTGCTGTGTTTTTCTCCTTTTATTTGGCGATTCAATTTGTGTACTATGGGTAAACAGAGTCTACACATAGTGAAAAGTTGTAATAATTTAATCCATTGGACGATGGAGAGACCGGAATGTTTTCATTTGCTTGATGAAATAGAGTTTTCTTTATCTAAAAATTCAAAATGTGACACTGTAACAAGAGGTCAGCAGTGGCGGAGCCAGCCAGGGCCAGTTTCAGCCCAACACTGCATTTTAGCACTGCAGTAGTTGCTACAGTGTTATTTTTTTTCTTTTTTGCCCTTTTCTGGCCCAGCCCTGCCGGCCCAATAGCATTTCGGCCTACCCCCAGCTGTGGGCCTGGCTCTGGGGCCAGTGACCAAAGTGGTCTGGAAGTGGACCTCGAATGGAACATGTACAACTAGGTCTGCATACAAAATTCAGTTCAGTGGCTCTCACCCACCGTTCATTGTGTCAGGTGTTTGGAAGACAAAAGTTGAACCCAAAGTCATCTTCTTTGCCTGGACTTGTTACATGAACGCTGTGAAGGGGGTCACTTGGCTAAGTAATATAACGGTATGGTA
The DNA here is from genome assembly GCA_012490785.1 of Eragrostis nindensis. Taxonomy (NCBI): domain Eukaryota; kingdom Viridiplantae; phylum Streptophyta; class Magnoliopsida; order Poales; family Poaceae; genus Eragrostis; species Eragrostis nindensis. The sequence continues at coordinate 31,007 of JAAXCT010002157.1, read as the reverse complement.
AAAATAAATTATGAACGCGGCTTCTCACCTGCCAACGGTGGGTTGCATCCTGTAAATAGTATGACTTTACATTTGAAATAAAGGTGGGGAGGAGTTGTTGGAAGTCTTAAGAAGTGTGTCACACATCAGAAACCTTTCATCTGAATGGAGTTCCTGCTGGTGGTTATACGATTCACAACATATGTTAGTGTGTACGATAGATTCACATTTTCTTTTCCAGACATCTTAGCCTTTTGAATCATGATTGATATCTCAGATGCATGTCAAAGTTTGTTGTTTCGCATGAAGTCTATAAAATCTTGTCAACTAGCTTGGGGGAGACAGTACCTGAATTTTGAAACATGTAGGTGGTACAAAGGTGTAGATACACGCCATTGTGACTGAGTAGTGAGTACTGATTACGCGACTAAACTTGTACCTTGTATGTACTAGCAGAATGCCCGTGCTTTGCTACGGTGAAACTAATTTAAAACAAAGATATCGATCACTTGTCATAGTTTCATTAGCAATATATCATCAACACCACGTAAGCAACCAAGTTTTACGTTGCTTTGCAACCTACAAAACAAAACGAACAGGCAACCAATGGTGTGACCAAATAAAAGAGCATAGCTAATCATGTAGTTGTTCACAACTTCTCAGTTCTCACTGATGGCTTCCAGTGTAGAAATTCAAATAGCAGAGGAACTTTCGTTGGATTGTATTATTCGCTCATAGGAGACTTTATTCGCTAAGGACAACAGAATTTTTCAACCGAATTTGTACAAACTGAATTGTGCTATGACTTGTTATGAATGGAAATCGATCATTGCTGAGCTGACCAAACTATGTGACACCCGTCAGTAAGAATCAATTATAAAATCCAATCATCTCGAAACTTCTTACCATCTTATCAAGATCATTCGTTCTCATCCATCAATCCATATCCGTGGAGCTTCACATACTTGCTCAAGCGGCGCCAGCAAGGTAGCACGAGGACTGCGGCCGGTGCGCAGCCAGTCACAGCCTGAGTGCGAGAGCAGGCAGGGCTCCGCTGTACGCTCCATTCGTGGAGCTCCGGCGTGTTCTCAGTCTCCCACGATGTTGCTACTGCACGATGGGTTCCTTATCTATTTCTTCTCATTCTCACCTTATCCCTCTTCTCTCCTCCGTCCTTCTTATCCAACTCTGATTTACATTGCGAAAAGAAACTCTCTGATCGAGCCGCAACCTTTTTTAGCTTCAGCGAAGAAAGATCAGCTCGTCGCCCTTGTTGGCGCCAGATGCAGAGTGCCAGGTGTCTCATTAGCGCCAGAGCCGAGCAGATCCACGGCTTGGCGGCGAGAGCGTCAGGCAGAGGTGCCGGACGAGCCACCGGCCGGCGGCCGGCGGATCTGCCGCGAACTGATCCGGGAATTGCAGTAGGGAGAGCGGGGATTTTTTTCTCTCTTCTTGGTTGAGCGAGGGAGCCAGTGCGAATGCGCGAGACGGGGAGATGGAGAGCCAGGGGGACTTCGTTGCGGTCGTGGGCCCTACCGCGCGGGTTGGACGACGACCGCCCAGCACAAGCAACTAACTCCCGTTTTTATATGTAGTAAACGATGTACTCCTTCCAGTGTCAAAAAACTTGTCGTTTTGAGGTTGTCTTAAGTCAAATTTTTAAATTTTTATTTGAAATATCTTTTTATGCATTAAGTTTAGAAATGTGAAAATGATATGAATAGATTCGTATTGAAATATGATTTCATAAAAGTACACTGTAGCTATATTTATAAATATTTTACAGCAAAAAGTATTAGTCAAAGTTGTGTTTTAAAAACCGTGTCAACGAAACGACAGTTTTTGACACTCAGTGGCGAGTCTAAGGGGTGGGCCGGGTGGGCCGCGGCCCACCCCCAGATTCAGCTCAGCAGCCTTTTAAACACTGTAGCACATATGAACAGTAGGATTTTTCTTTTATTTTCCTTTTTTCGGCCCACCCTCAGATTTCCGGCCCACCCCCAGGCCCAAACCTAGACTCGCCACTGTTGACACTGGAAGGAGTACGACATACGTAGTGAACGGAAAACAACAATCGGAGTATGAAGAACCATGTTGAGATGTGCCATGGTTCTAGATGTTGATGAGTAATTGACAACGAGGTTGATTTGAGTTGACATGAGGTTTGGGTTTGAAATGCGGGTTTGAGGGTTGCATAAGCATATGCATGATTATGTTTATGGCTAACCGAAGTTGGTGAAGTGTTGGGAAGAATGGAGGAGAAGGAAACGTGTCTGCTTGTCTAATGATGTGTAGGTCAATGAAGTCAACTTGATGGTCAACGGCAGGAGGATCGGGAGGACCAAGCGAAGGGTCCCGACGGGCTGGGACCGAGGAGGCTTGGGTCCGGGCGATCGAGAGGCCGGGTGAGGTCAAGGGTGATCCACACCGTACACGTGACAGACAGGAAGCACGAAGGGTTTCGCGATTTGGCCTCAAAACCGTGGAGGTGATGAAGTCGGCGGGTTGACCAAGTCAAGGCGAACGGGAGGCCGAGTCAAGCGAGGTCCCGACGGGCAGGGACGAGAAGGCTTGACGGCGAGGTTCGCGGGACGAAGTGACACGCATCGACATCGAGATGGTTTCCCGGTTTGGCCTCAAAACCGGTAGGCGACGGTTTCCCGGTTTAGCCTCAAAACCAGTGGCGACGGTTTCCCGGTTTGGCCTCAAAACCGACGGTGGATGGTTTCCCGGTTTGGGCCTCAAAACCGGTGGCGGGTGGTTTTCCGATTTGGCCTCAAAACCGGTGGGGGGTGGTTTCCCGGTTTGTGCCTCAAAACCAGCGGTGGACGGTTTCCCGGTTTGGGCCTCAAAACCGGTGGCGGCAGTCGCGCTTGAGAAGCGTGCAAGGCGGTTTCCCGGTTTAGGCCTCAAAACCGGCGGCGACGGATGGAGGTGCATGTGACACCATCGCGGAGGTAGCTTCGAGGTAAAGCTAAGGTGTGAAGGCTCCGACGGCGTTCGGGCGAAGGAAAAAGAGTTGGACGGAAACGCCCTTATGGAAGGGTAAGTGTGTTGTAGTGTGAGGGGCATTTCCGGGATGTGGAAATGTCTAAGAGGATAAGAGGGAGGGGCAGGTTGGCTGCCCAACTTGAGGCTTTTGGGTTGTCTTCATTATGTGTGAGGGATAGGACTAGTTAGGGGAGAGCTAGAGAGAGGTGAAAGGAGAGGGAACAAGGTGAGAGCTTGTATCTTCTACTTTTTACAAGAGAGGGAGGAAGTGGGCGGCGCCTTAGCATGGAACCTATGTAAATTCGTGGTTGAATCAATGGAATGAAGTTTGTTTGAATCTATTTCGTGTTCATGCTTCTCCTCCCCATCTAATTCCCGAATTTATCTTTTCCCTATTTTCAGAGGCATTTTCGGGTGATTTTCGATTCGCCTTGTGTGCTGCGTTTTGGGGTGGATTTATTGGGGGATCTTGGTGCTAGGATGTGCTAGAACAATTCTTGGTAGGTCCTTGACCGAATCCATGGCACGAGTATCTTCGATTTGATGATTTGGTGAAGTTTCCCTCTCAAGTTCATCCATACCCTAGGTTCTTTATAAGATTCAAAATCTTGGATATTTTGTGGGGCTTTTGAGATGAATCCTCTTGGATGATGTTCCCCATCTCACGGTGAAGCTATGGTTCAAATTTCGTGATTTTTGGAGGTCGTTTGGTCGGGTTTCGCGATTTTTCTTAAGCTTGCGCGCGTGCTGAAATGACAGGGCTGGATACTCCGGCATAGTGCCGGATACTCCGGTAGGAAACTTGGTTTTCCGGGTTCTCCAGGTCCGGATACTCCGGTAGGACACCGGATACTCCGGTGGGAGGTTTCTGTACCCTGTTTCATCAGGTACCGGACACTCTGGCACATAACCGGACTATCCGGTGGGGACTTTCTGTAATGTGTTCGACGGTTCATCCCATAAAGTGTGTCTTTGCTTGATTTGCTTCCGCAAGTGCCTCTATCTCTTATCCAATCACTTCTAAGGTCATCTCATCACTTCTAATGTGTGTGTTTGATCTTTGTGATCATTCTTGAGGTGGGTCGGGACATAGGCCAAGTTCTTGTGAAGAATTTTTATCGGCTCCCATTCACCCTCTCCTCTCTGGTCGCCTTCTCGGTCCTTCAAAGTGAGTAGCCTCCATAGCAAAAGAGGGGATCACGATTAACTTTTGGAGGGCCTCGGATGATATACAACATCTTTGTATGTAGGACATAGTGAACCGAAAACAACCATATCAGAATGAGTAGCGTCCATATTAGTATAGTAAAAGAGGGAATCGCGATTAAGCCACTCTTCTGGAGGGGGGCCTATCGATCGAATAGTAATATTTATACATGCTTCATCGATCCTTGCCAAGTTGGCAGCACGCCAGTTCTGCAACCGGTATAATCAAAGGAGAAGAGCTCTGCGCGCTTCTCTGTCGTCTCCTCCTCTGTCTGACGGAAGATGAAGTTGCGGCGGGACATGCTCTCTGCGGCCGTCATGGCCGTGCTCCTGCTGGTTGCCTGCAATTGCGCCTCGGCCGCGGGATCGGCCTCCCCGAAGAACGGCCAGCGGCGTCAGGCGGCGTCAGGCGGCGCGTGCGACGTGTTCACGGCGGGCAGGTGGGTGGTGGACGAGTCGTACCCGCTGTATGACTCGTCGCGCTGCCCGTTCATCCGCAAGGAGACCGACTGCCGCAAGTTCGGCCGCCGGGACACGGCGTACCTCAAGTACCGGTGGCAACCCAACCCGCCGTGCTCCCTGCCCAGGTTCGCCTTATTTTGTCACATTAATATAAGCCGTTGCTCTGTCTGCTATAGCCGCGTGATGCTCTGCTCGATCGTACGTGTTGATTTGGGTCTCCTCCCTCCGCCGTGCGCAACGCAGGTTCGACGGGCTCAAGCTGCTGCGGATGTGGCGCGGGAAGAAGGTGGTGTTCGTGGGCGACTCGCTGGTGGTGAACCAGTACGAGTCCCTGCTGTGCATGCTCCACGCCGCCGCGCCCGCCGCCCGGACCACCGAGTCCTGGGGGTCGGGGCACAGCCCCGCGTTCACCATCCGTTTCGAGGTACGTCGTTCTTAATCGATCGCCCGAGAGTGCGCACACACATGCAGACCGGGGTACGTTCGTCGTCGTTGTTGAAACGTCGATCGGTCGATCAGCGGCGATCGTGTTGCATTTGCACAGGCGCACAGGGTTCACGGCGCCGGTCCCGGCCGGCCGGGCCGGTGCATGCGATGCCATTTCGGGGTGAGCGCGCGGGCCCCACATAGACGCTGCGCTGGCCGCGCGCCGCGCGTTTCAATATAGTACTGGTACTAGTCAACGCTTTGCATGGTTTAGTATCAAAAAAAAAAAAACGCTTTGCATGGTCGCTGACTCGCTGTGAGCTAGGCTGGGATCTGCGCCCTACACTCCCGCTGAACTCTCGAGTCGCACGTGCTGCCATGATTTCTTCTAAATGTCTTCAATGGAAGTGATCGATCGAGGTGAAACTGATTGGTTCAGCCAGCTGACCATATGCATATGCCCGTACCATCCAAATGCATGTGCCCAGAGACGAGCACCATTAATTGGGTGGTTACAATACAATTGCTGTGCCATAGCTAATATTTTATTTTGGAGTAATCAACTTCTAGGATATATAGCCCTTTGATTATAGTGCTGCGGATGCGATGGAGTGGCGTACGTGTCATATTTTCTCAGAGCTTGGCGGGACGCCGAAAAATTTTGTTTGAGACGATTAAGATGCGCGGGGAAGGAGGCAGACTGGAGATAGGCGGTGAGGGGTCATGGGCCGAGCAAGCTGGTACTGCCCGGAGGTCTTATACATACCGCATCCACTACCTATAGCTTCGAGGTAGCATGCATGGAGCAGCCTCGTCACCATAATAAGGATAGACTAGTGAGTTTGATTGTTGGATTCCAAGTCTTATATAAGAAACGTTTATTATTCGCCACGAAATGCATGTGAAATATATATAGACAACCCTTTAGTGCTTGCCTAAGAGCTAGTCCACGTAGGATTTGGTTTTGATCCCACGTGGAGGAGAAAATGAGAAGAGCTAGCCCTTGATTAAGAGTCAGTCTCTAATATTTGCTATTGATACATACTATATCATCATTAATTTATAATCAACATAAACTACTCTTAGATGAGGTGAGAAACAACATTGTCTAACGGTTTTTTTTTTTCTTTTGCGAATGATGCAGGACTACATGTGACTCTGGTCTACCAATTGTCGCATTACCTGGTCGACATTGTAAACGAGAAGGCCGGTCGCGTCCTCAAGCTCGATGCTGTACACGAAGGCCACAAGTGGCGGGGCGCTGACGTGCTCGTCTTCGGCTCGTGGCGTTGGTGGGCGATCAGGAGGTACATGATCTAGAACTCCTCGCCCTTCATTGGAAACCAAACTACCGGGTCCTGTTTCTTGACTCGGGTAGGCCAGCGCGGTCTGAAGTCTGATTGTCTGAACTCCATTTTGTGTGTGTTCTGCAACAGCTGGGACTACGTCCAGTATGGCAACACGATTATGCCGGACATGGACCGGACGCAGGCCTTCTCCAAGGGGATGCAGACATGGGCCAGATGGATCGATGCCACCTCGGCCAGACAGCACCAAAGTCCTTCTTCCAGGGGTACTCTCCCTCCCACCGCAAGTAAGAAATTCTCTGCACAACTTGCTACTGCGCATATCATACAGCAAGCGTACGCCTACATGTGTTGCGACATCCAATCACTTGAGCCGCGAGTCGATCTGCCATGCTCTAACAAGGTGGTGACCATGTGCAGCGGCAAAGAATGGGGCGCGCCGTCCGGCAAGACGTGCATGAGCGAGACGCAGCCGCTGAATAACACGGCGGCCTACCATGCCCAGGTTATCCGCAGGATGCGGTCTTGAGAGAGTCTTGGCGGGCATGGCGAAGCCGGTGTACCTTTTGGACATCACCTTCATGTCGCAGCTGAGGAAGGATGGGCACACAACCAGTACAACGGCGTCGACGTAGACTGCACCCCTGGTGTGTCCCCGGCGTCCCGGATACCTGGAACATCGTCTTATATGCCGCACTGATCGGCCAGCAATTGCGTCATTAAGTTGGATTGTATAATAATTCATTAATGAAAGAGTTGAAGTTTAAAAGAAAATTTTCGTATAATCCTTCATCTGAACTCGTGATGTAAACATAGATTGTAGTAACCAGGGATAAGGCCATGACTGTAAATGGTTGAAAGTAAGATATTTCTTTTGATGATTGTGGTGTTTAGTTTCATATATTTCATCAATGTGACAAATATGAGGTCCACCATATAAAATTAGGTATGTTTCCTACTAGGTGGGCCATTTTTGAACAATCAGATGATTACTACTTATTGTGATCTAGCGTTTCATGTTGAAGCCGAGACACTAGCGCGTCCAGCAATGAGGGATCTGAGCTCCTGCAGAGCGTCAGAGCGTACTAGGTGAACTTCAACCCAGGAGTGCTTAGCATCCATGGCAGGCTGACCTCCAAGTACAATAGATGCAACACCAGTGTGTCAGGGGTCAAGGCAGTGGCCCTGCATCGCAACAGCTCCGAAGTCATCAAGTGAGCGGCTATAGTCAGCCCTTGGCGACCACATCCTGCAGTCAGTCCTAGGTAGGCCCAGATCTGAGGATATTCAAAGCACAGCGATGACTGACCATTGACAATAAGGCTTATCAATGATCACAGATGATAGTTAACTATAAAGCCATATTTCTATATAGAATACTAACTAGCACTTTTCTAGATAAAGGAATAAAACATCCGGCCTTTTGCAATGCTTTGCATACAGCCCACACTTCAACATTATTACAAAGTATCAGAATAAGAATAGGCTCCATATGAGGTAAAGATGAAGCACAAATTCTATTATGCGACGACCATCCATTCTTGGCGAAGATGTTCATATAGCGATTACTTCCAAAGTGTGGCACACTCGCACCGCCTCCTCCCAGTAGGCTTCTTTTTGCAATATTCTCCAAAAGCGATACCAGTAAGTACCCTGAAGATCACCTGTAACAAAGAAATCATTGATTTATTGTTAAAGACAATATCATTTCGGCATAGCCATATCGACCAAAACTGGCAGCCACTCCTACAAGGATTAACGCTTTTCTTTTGCCCCTTTGAGGCTGAGCCAGCCCTCCAAGATGTGCCTATACCATTCGGCTTTGGTAGCCCAGTAGCGATGTTAAAAATCTGCCAAATGGATCTAGCAACGTGACACTTAAAGAATAAGTGATGTATAGTTTCATTTTGATTACAAAAACTATACTTTGAGCTTCCTTCCTTACTTTCGCCTTAACAAGTTATCCTTTGTAAGAATAACTCCTTTACCCGGGCACCATAAAAATCTTAATCTGAGAGGGAGTTTTATTTTCCATAGGTCCTTTACTCGGTTATAATTAGATTGCAACAACATTATGTTATACATGGAATGGACTGAGAATTTCCCATTCACATGTAAGCTCCATTTGAAAGAATCTATGTCAGTAGTTAAACTGACATGAGCCAACTTCGAGACCATGTTGTTCCAATCTCTCAACTTATTCCCGATTATGGGTCGCCTAAAGGTTAAGTCTAAGAGGGTGGAGCTTAAGACCTCTTGAACCGTAACCTGTTTCCATCTAGCCACGTTGTAAAGTGAAGGGAATTGTTCACTTAGAGGTATATTATCCAACCAAGTGTCATTCCAAAATCTTGTTTGGCTACATCCTCGACCTGAAAGGACCCCCATATGAGAAATTCGCTCTTAACCTTCATTAGACCAGACCAGAAATGAGAATCTCCTGGTTTGCCTTGAGTCTGGGTAGTGTTTTGCTGCTAAGTATTTATTTTTCTCAACAACCTTTGCCAAATGCCATATTCGTTAAGTAGCCGAAAAAGCCACTTACTCAATAGACAAATGTTCCTTACCCCGAAGGTACACACCGAGGCCCCCCCCCCCCCACCCCCCCCCCCCACCCCCCCCCCCCCCGTTCCTTGGGTAAACAGAGAATATCCCATTTAGCCAGATGGTATTTTTTCTCTTATGACTATCCCCTTCCCATAAATCTAGAGCGAATGTTATCCAGCTTTTTCAGAACCCCGCAAGGGATTTCAAAGAAAGACATCATAAACACAGGTAAACTTCTTAGTACTACATTCATGAGCACTAGGCGGCCTCCTGCAGACATCAGCTTACCTTTCCAATTGCTCAGCTTTTTTTTGAATTTCTCGATTACTCCTCCTCCATTCACTATTTCTTAGCTTTCTATGAATCATCGGAATTCCCGAGTATGGGAAAGGCATACTTCCGATTTCACAACCAAACAATCGAGTATATTGGTCTTCGATTCCTTTGCTTCCCCAAAGCAAAATAATTCGCTTTTCTCAAAATTTATTTTTAGGCCTGATAGTTGCTCAAACACACACAACAGAAGCTTCATATTATTTGCCTGTTGGAGGTTATGATCCATGAAGATGACAGTGTCATCAGCATATTGTAGAATTGATAACCCCTCATCTACAAGGTGAGGAACAACTCGGTGATTTGACCATCCCCCTTGGCTCTTGATATTAAAACAGCAAGCATATCAGCGGCCAAGTTAAAGAGTATTGGGGATGGTGGGTCGCCTTGTCTTAGACCTTTGTATGTTTGGAAGTAAGAGCCAACCTCATAGTTGACTTTAACTCCTACATGTCCGCCAGATACAAAACTTTGTATCCAATCACACCATTGTTTCGAAAATCCTTTCATTATCATGGCCTGTTGTAGAAATAGTTATTTGACTTTGTCATTATCTTTCTCGAAGTCAACTTTAAGTATGACGCCATTGTAGTTCTTCTGATTCATTTCATGAATGGTTTCGTGTAGTATTATTACACCTTCCATTATGTTACGACCAGACATGAAGCAGTCTGAGAAGGACGGATGACTTTCTCAGCAACCAACCCAATTCTATTAGTGACAACTTTAGTTAGAATTTTAAAGCTGACATTGAGTAAGCAGATCGGGCGAAAGTCGTGAATTCTAACTGCATCCCCCTTCTTTGGCAATAATGTTATTACTCCAAAGTTGAGGCTATGTGTAGGTAGTTTGCCCTCATGCATATCTTTAAAAAGGGCCAAAAGATCAGTTTTGATAATCTTCCAAAAAACTTGGTAGAATTCTGCTGGGAAACCATCGGGCCCCGGAGCCTTATTATGCTCCATTTGGAAGATAGCATGTTTTACTTCTTCTTCCTGGAACGGGGCAGTGAGGATCTCATTTTCCTGATCATCAACTTGTGGTATATCACTTACTTTTGATTCATCCTGGGTATAAGTATTAACCTCTGGTTTACCAAAAAGCCCTTTGTAGTATTTTGTGATATACCTCTTGAGATTGGCATCTCCGAGTATTGTGCCACTCCCATCTTGTAGTTTATAAATTCGACCCTTTCTATGTTTTCCATTAGCCACTAGGTGGAAATACTGAGTATTATTATCACCCTCTAGTAGCTCTTTCACCTTCGCTCTTTGATACCATTTTATTTCTTCTTCCCTTAGCATGTGAGCCAGTCTCTCATTGAGATAACGTTTCAGAGAAATTTCGTTTGGCGTCAAGATAGTATTTTCCGCATTTTGTCAGCTCACTCATCAATCAAGGTTGTTAACTTTTGTTTCTCTTTCTTTAGAATACCAGAAGTGTGTTTTGCCCAACCTCTTAAGTATTGGGCGAAGGGCTCTAATCTTATCTGCATCCTTCTCTCCATGGTACTATTTCCACCATGGTCTTGCTGCCAGATGTTGGTTACCATATCAAAAAAACCATCACGGATCAGCCAAACCAATTCAAATCTGAATTGGTAATGTGAGCTCTGTTGTGCCTTTGTTCCAGTATTTAAAAGGAGAGGGGTGTGATCAGATTTACCTCTATCTAGTGCCTCAATAGAAACTCTTGGGAATTTTGTTTCCCACTCTGTACTTATGAGAACCCGATCAAGTTTCTCAAAAGTCGGTGGACTCAAATCATGTAACCAAGTATATTGACGATCCGTCATTTCTACTTCTCTCAGTTCTAAAGTATCAATGATTGAGTTGAAGAGTCTGGGCCAACGAGGACAGAAATTGCCATTATTCTTATCCTCTGGATATCTCAAAATATTGAAATCACCACCAATAATCATTGGGTGTGTTTCCATGCTGCATACGTTAGCCATCTCAGTGAGAAACTGAGCTTTGTGCTCGTCTTGAGCAGGTCCGTATACAGCATATAATGCCCAAGTGAAGCCATATTCTTTGTTTTTTAAAAGGAATTTTGAGTAAAATTCACCTTCGTCAATGGCCCCAATATCGAACATTGCCAAGTTAACTCCAAGGAGGAGTCCCCCCGATCTACCTTTGGGTGCCATAGAATGCCAAGGGTAATCCTGGCCCCCCGCCAAATGTTTGAGAAAAGAGCTAGAGAAATTACTCCTACCAGTTTCCATTAAAGCAAGAAAGTCCAGGCGATGTGATTTAACAAAATCAGCAATGGTGTTGTGTTTACCCAATCTCCCAGACCTCTGGTATTCCAAAAAAAAATTTTTTTTTTGTCTAATGACATTATTTTCATATTTCTACTCTATTTCAAGTAAGTCTCTTCTCCGTAGCTAGCTACATAGTGATTCTTATTTTTCTTTGCTACTCTATTACTCTCTTATTGTCACATTCTTGATCTATCATCAAGGTGAACATAACTTTTATCTTCGCTAGATGGGTAGCACAATCAAGTTATAGGTCCAATCATAGTACGACAAAGCATATATTCTCTTGTACCTGTCGTTATCAATGTTAGTGATTGTACTTGTCACTGGGTGTAAGATCAATGAACCTAGAGCATGGTTCATAGATTTTGGTGATTGATGTCAACATGGTCAATGGGACTAACAAGATTTGCTAGTTTGCAAGATGTTTAGTCTCATGTATGTAGTGATGCACTATTGGAGTGGCAACACCTCAAAAGTTGCAAGGAAGTTGATAAAGAGGAGAAGTGAACATGAGGACTACTCTACGAGGTGACTACTACGCACATGAGGTAAGAGACAAGGTGAGTATGTCATGTGTTCCTCTATGTATCTTATACCTTGACATACTCTTGATCATCATGTTGGTCGTGTCTTATATCCTATACCATGATGATCTTGTTTCTTATGTGATGTCGTTATTGTGCTAGTTTCCTATTACATATCTTATGCACATTATATAATGATTCGATCGGGTTGTCCTTTATGACAACTAGATCATTGTGACTAACATTTTGGATGAAGGAAATGTTTTCATATGGTCACATGATCGGAAGAATTGGTTGCCTCAATGACGGATGACGACAAGGATCAAGGACTTGATGGAGGTCGCGGTTGAGGAGATGGATCACGGCTAAGGACATGCTAGATCCAAGCAACTGTTGGCTTGGTGTTGATGTAGTTTGAGTCTATAGGAAAAACCGGACTATCAAGGGGGATCGAGTCGTTTCTCTTAGACACTAGTGGTAGAAGTGAGTGGATGCTCAGTGAGTCTCTCAGGCACTAGGGTGGAAGAAGAGAAGTGGAGGAACCAAGTTTGATGGAGTTGGAAGCAAAAATCAAGGAAAAGATGAAGTTTCAGCTTCTGCAGAAGAGACCGTACCTTACAATCAAGGAGACTGTATGGTACAATCCCTACAAGGATTCTGGACAGAAGAAAAAGAAGAGACCGTACCATACAGTGAAAGAGACCGTATGATACTATCCCTATACGGATATCTATACAGAAATGAAGTGATTCTGTATGAAGTTGAGATGGGGATTGTATGGTACTACGGTATGGAGATCGTATGATACTATCTACATAAGTATGAAGAGAAAGTGGAGATTGTACCATTGAAAATGGAGACAGTACCATGAGACTGTATGGTACTATCTACATAAGTATGAAGAGAAAATGGAGACCGTACCATCAGAAATGGAGACCGTACCATTAGACTGTATGGTACTATCCTCAAGTTGGCAGACCACTTTTGAGCAACAGCTAGTTTATGGTTGGACGCCTATAAATAGTTGGTTGCCACGTCCTTGAGGGTGCCTTTGGCCATTGTTATCAGTGGGGAAACATAGTGGGAGCCAAGAGGAAGAAAGGGAAGCACTTGGGGAAGATTTGGAGAGAAATCTTTATGCTTGAAGATTGAGAAGAAGAAGAAGCTTAATGCTTGAGAGGGTTGAGAGCATCTATCCACCTCTAGGACTAGTGTGGTCATAGGGAGGCGGTCTTGGTTTGTTACACTTGGTCTATGGCAAGGCCTAGACCGGTTAGGCGTCGATGTTGAGCTCGCCAAGAAGATTGTGGGAGTCGACACAAGTTTGTACATGGTCTTGAAGCTTCCCGTGTGAAAGAAATATCACTAGTGGAGCGCCCTTTGGCACGCATCAAGTGCGGAGCCTTACCTTCGGAGGAGTACCCAGGAGAAGCCCGGCGGGACGTGCCCGCGACTTCACTCAAGGAGTAGTGGATGGTCCCATGGAGAAGAGCATTGCCGGTGTGCGGTGGGGTGAAGCCCGTGACTTCACTCGAGGAGTGAAGCGTGCTTTTGGGGACATCACCCGCTTGAAGAGTGGAGTGTGCTCTAGAGGGGATCGACATCGAGCGGAGGGACGGGGTCAAGACCCCCACGGGAGTGACCCAACGTGGACTAGGGGAAGGCGCCATCCTTTCAATACCACTGGAAAAATTAATGAGCAATCTCTTTCTCTTACTCTCTTTTACTTGCACTTATTACCTTGTTTATCTTATATGTATGTAGTAGATCTTGTGCTTATCATATGATTGCTTGATGATTGTTTCTTTAGGCTAGCTCTTTGTTATCTCTAGTGATATGCGCTTTCCTTATGTGTACCTACTTGCTCGTAGCTCATATACTTGCTTGATATCTTGTTATGCCTTATGTTGTATCTATTTTGTTATCATGATCACTAGCTTGAGCTTCCGTATGTGTTACCCACATGCATGCTAGATTGCTTGATTGCCTTTACCACTAGCATGTGTAGGGCTTGTTGAGCTAATTTATATGCTTGGTTGTTCTTATTTGCTCATGTATACCTTGCTCATAGCATGCACAAGTTCTAACACATTGTTATCCTTGCTTGATCACTATCATATAGTGCATATGTACTCTCTTGTTAAGGATCCTTTACTTGTGTAATTAATTAGAGTAGCTAGAAGTGCAAAAAGGTTTAGTTCATGGTGTGCCCGATTCACCCCCTCCCCCCTCTCGGTCACACGATCCTTACACTGGGATTCTCTTTTTATTTTTAAGGACACAATGAGTGACATGAATTCACCTTTTGAATTATCATCACTAGAAATTGTGACATCTTTAGAATCAAACTACTCCTGTTTGACAGACTGCTCCCATCCCTTTCTCTGTTGAGAGCTCAATGGTGTGGAATTTCACTGCACATATATCATGAGGATTACATTATGGGCTCGCTTCGTTAACCTTTTTTGGGGGGTTATCTAATTTTATAATTTAGGACCACTTGTAAATTGCAGCCATGTTATACATTTTCAAAAGATCATCTTGCTACCGCATATTTTTGTAATTAATATTTAACTACGATTTACATCAAAAGATCATTGAATTGTCAAATTAATATCACAAAAGAATGCAATTAACCATTTAGAGCGTTATGATCATAGAAGGTTTAACCAGTTGTCACCAGCTTATACTTTTTGAATATTGGCAATATGGAGCAATAAAGAACTTGTAAATGTTATTTTTGTGTCATATTATTTGTGGATAAATTGTAAACACATAATTGAGCATTTTGGATTAATATTTTTGACATAGCAGTGGTTAATTTTTTTCCTTTTTTATTGGATTGATATGGTAATTATAGGCCTTAAGAGTGAATATAATTTTTAGCCAAATATATACTAAAATAATGTATCGAATATTATTTAGATTACAGTTTTACACTAGAGAGTTTTGCGTACTATTGAGGTGAATATTGGTCACCTTCTTCTCACTTTTGAGTAATATTTTGAATTGGAAACACATAAAAGAGAGTGAATCATGCACGGAAGTACACGCCAAATGACATACATAGCGATGGAATGCACCGGGCAAGCATGTTGATTGAGAAGAAATATGTTTTAATCATGTGAAAATACTTCCACTGATCTAAAGTAGAAGTTGTTCAAGACAACCACATGGTCTTCAAAGTGGCAATAATTGCAGTTCGCAAAAAAAAAAATTGCAATAATTGGCTAAATTTCTGATATATGATATTTCAAGTATAAATGGTTTATATCATGAAAGTATTTTCATGATAAATTAACAACGTCATTGTTGCATTGTAAATCTAAGCAATATTTACATATTTTTTGTCATAATTTTGACCTATAGGATTTGAACTCAAGATTTGCATTCCGTTTCTCGAATGTATGAAATATTTTTTGATGATATCCTTAATCATTTTAACTGAAACATAAAACTCATTGAGTTTAATATTATGAATTTCTGGGGCCATAAATTGGTTACACTATAAAACTGAACTTTAAATTATGTTGTACGATACATTGTTGCCATATCCAAATGATACTTGGGAATTTGCGCGCTGTCAAATTTTTGAAGGAAACTACGACAACTCTTTCTAGAGATTGCTTGAACTTTTTATTGCATGAGTAGCAAACAAATAGTTTGTTACCATATAAATATTACATCGAGGTTACAAGAGAAAGGGGAAATAAAAATTAAAAACACATTAAGGAGAAAATCTCTCACACCAAGCTATCATGAGAGCACGATCATCAGGTTGGTTACATCTATTCGACCATAGGGTCAGGTCCTCAATGCAACGAGCAACAACAAAAGAGTGGATTCATCTTCATGTCTGAAAATTTTTGCATTCCTACATTTCCAAATGTTCTAGAGAATTGTCATTAGAACATCACTTCTAATCTCAATGTTGCTTGAGTTAAGGACTCCCAAGTTTTGCCATAGTTCCTCGAGGGTGCTATATGAGTGGGGAGCAGGGAGTCCGAGAACATGCCAAATGCTGATCGCTCTGGGGCATCGGAGAAAGAGGTGCTTAATGTCTTCATTCTGAGTGCAAAAGGGCATTCTCCGAAATCCCTCATGTTGTGTCAAAACAAACGATCTCTTGTGCTTAGTCGCTATCGATGTGCTAGCCCTAAGAAAAACTTACACTTGGGAGGGGCGTAGTTATTTCAAATGTTTGAAGCGAAGGCATCCACCAGAACTTGACTGAACTCTAAGTTATATAGTCCAGATGATGTCGGAGTCTTGTTGTCATTCCTGGTGACTCTGCAATCATGAACATTTTCCTGGCACGCTCTCAAATCATGACACTTAAGTCATGACTCATGAGCCATTTTTGCTTTCGGTGAAGTCCTCCTATGCTTTACAATCAAAGAAGGGTTTTCTCATTTGGACTTACAAACTTTTAAGATATACTATCTACACTTAAATATATGAGAACAATAAAACTAGTCAAATTTGATTGTATTAATTGTCTTAAACTTTATATATCTAAGAATTGATGTTCTAATGACCAGGTGTCGAAAATGGAAAGAGAATATAAGAGGAAATGAACAAACCGAGCAACAGAGTACTTATTTCCTCGAACAAACAAAATGCAAGAACGAACATCTCCAATTTCGCTTTCACTTCGTGGGTCTCACCGGCAGAAGACTGTC
Source organism: Eragrostis nindensis (assembly GCA_012490785.1). Taxonomy (NCBI): domain Eukaryota; kingdom Viridiplantae; phylum Streptophyta; class Magnoliopsida; order Poales; family Poaceae; genus Eragrostis; species Eragrostis nindensis. The sequence continues at coordinate 14,287 of JAAXCT010002157.1, read as the reverse complement.
AGCACGGGGTAGGTGCATGTGGTGGACCCCTTCTGGTTCCAGGGTGCGCCGTCGCAGCCCAAAACAAGCGGCCGCCGCCGGAATCCGGAGCCCACGGTAATCTCGTGGTCCCCTACTCCAAGCAACTACTGCACGTGCTACTACCGTCTGTACGACCGCTCAAAGGTGATACTAGTACTACTACCACACGGGTATTATAAATATGTCATTGGAGAGTTGCCTTGGAATTACCCCCTGCAGATTGCGTACATCAGTTGGAGAAAAACAATTGAAAAATAAAAAGATAATTCCAGAGGTTTGGGTGTCTAAAGTATGTGGGACACAAAAAATATGCATCTAAAAGAAACAATGCCTGGGTGCCGTGCACGATTGGAATAAAGGCAGCGGCCGCAGTCGTAAGCAGGGCCACGGCCACGGCGCGGGAGCACTAGTAAAAAACGCACCGGCGCCGCGCGGGCCATGTGTCGCGGCGCGCATGCCAATGCAAAGCGCTCTCGGCGCGCGTTCACCGACCCCTCCCCCTCACTTCAGTCACTTGTAACTCGTTAATCTTCCTCCGCCACCAACCACAATTTGACTGTCAGGCACGCAGGCGACGTCTTCCAAAGTTGCCCGCCTGCGCACGGCGTCGACGCAGGACGTTGGCGTCTGCGGCGCCGGCGCGTACGCACAGCGCCGTGCTAACTTGGCTGCCTGAACACCCGGGCCAATACGTATCCATCCTCAAAACAACGTGCCACGAAACGGCGGCTCGCCGCCGCCCGGGGACTCGGGAGCCGTGGAGCGGCGAGGAATCTTCCGTTGAAATTTGATCATACGGTTCAGAAATACTGGTTTCTCCTTCCGCCTACCCGGTTGGAGTGGCGTACACAGTTTCACAGTTGATCTTTCTCTCTTTCTTCCCCCCATTCGATGATTTCCAGGTCGATCTTTTTCTCTTATTCTTCCCATTTTGACGATTTCAACCATGATGACGACGAAGCTTTGACGCCTCCGTTTTCTAGCAGCAGCCCCCTCCTCTTGTCAAGCATAAATAGCAGCTGCAGCCCCCGGCAGGCTGGCGCACACACAGAAACGCAGCTCGCAGCAGGCACATAAACACGAGGGAAGTTACTAATCGAGGTCAGCATGGAGGGAGCGGGGGCGGAGATAAGGCACCGGACGGTGGAGGCGAACGGCATCTCGATGCACGTGGCGGAGGCCGGCGGCGACGGCAAAAGCAGCAGGCCGGCCATCGTGTTCCTGCACGGCTTCCCGGAGCTGTGGTACTCGTGGCGCCACCAGATGGAGTACCTGGCGGCGCGCGGCTACCGTTGCGTGGCGCCCGACCTCCGTGGCTACGGCAGCACACCGCCGCGCCGCCGGAGCTGCCGGCCTACTCCGCCTTCCACATTGTCGGCGACGTCGTCGGACTAATCGACGCGCTCGGCCTCGACAAGGCACGCACCGCACCTTCAGTCTTCAGATAGGAAACGTTCACGTCACCGATTCATTTTCTTTTCTGTTTCGCGTGCCAGTGCCTTCTTTCCGTTTTTCACTAATTTCCAATCGCAAAATGGCGGACCTGTCGACATAAAAAAAATAATCCAAGAGCCTAGTCAAATTACACTCTCTATATTCTCATTTAGTTATCCATTTAGCTAAGACTAGTATGGCTGCCCGCGCATTTGCGCGGCTAGACTACTACACTATTTAAAATATTTTTATATATTGCATTAGTTTAATGTAGTTTATTGTTATTACTTGTTTTATACTCTATATTAATAAAATAGTATAAAATATATTGCAGAAATTCTCACCGTCCCTAAATTTGAGCGTGAGATGAGTCATCATTTATTGTCTTATCGAACAATGTATGATTTTGTTTTAGAAGTGAGGTCGGTTCAAACGTGGCATGCTAAACAACTAACATATATCATGGTTGCTACAAATAAATCTTTTGAAGGAAATGTATCATGCTAAAAATAAGCTAATGTGCCATGCTAGCTAGATTGTCACAATGTATTTTTATAACAGTGTATTTATAATCTAAATTTAGTTTTTTTAACTTATAATTTTATGGAGGGTAATTTAGAAATAGGCATGAGGGTATTTTTGGTTATTTTTTATTATTTCGAAATTAGCTATTTTTTGACTCATAATGGCATGGTGGGTAATGTAGAGATAGGTAAAATTAGCTATTTTGGGCTCATAATGGTATGGTGGGTAAATTACAAATAAAAATTAGGGATAGTTTAGCTATTTTTCATTATCCAAATTTAGGTTTTTTTTTTTGCTTATAATGGCATGGAGGGTAATTTAGAAATAGGTGTGAAGGGTATTTTTTTATTTTTTATTATTTGTTTTTGCGAAGGCATTTTTTTTTAATTTAGCTATTTTTTGACTCATACTAGTACGGTGGGTAATTTAGAAATAGGTAGGTGTGAGGGGTATTTTTGGCTATTTTTTATTATTCTAAATTTATCTATTTTCTAAATATTTATGTTTAGTAAATTTAAAATAAAATTAGGGTATTTTTAGCTATTTTGTATAATCTGAATTTAGTTTTTTTTGACTTGTAATGGCATGGAGGGTAACTTAGAAATAGGTGTGAAGAGTATTTTTAGTTATTTTTTATTCGAATTTAGCCTTTTTTTTACTCATAATGGCATGGTGGATCATTTAGAAATAGGTGCTAGGGGTATTTTTAGCTATTTTTTATTATTTCAAATTTAGCTATTTTATAAATATTTTAGAGGGGTTCTCTGACTAATTGTTTCATAATGGCAATGGTGGGTAATTTTCTCTTCTTATTTTCTCGAATTAACGTGGGAATTTCTAGCATTTTAGAGTGAACGTGGTGGCTCCTTTTCGTCATCAAATATATATATAATAGATTCCCTCTCTATATTTCCGTACACTCCAACAGACTAGCTAAATAAGACTCTTCATATACTTTTAAAATATTACTCAATTTCTTTTTTTGGCTTTACCCTCCTTTTATCCATTCGGCAGCTCCCTCTGCCGCCCACCTCCCGACGGACGTAGCTTCCCTATTTCCTCGTTGTGTCTCCGTGTGTGTCTCCATGAAGTTCTGCTCGACGGCGTGATTGGGGTTGCGAAGAGCTCAACTTCAACGACCACAAATTTGGGCAGAATCAACCTCAAATCTCTGAAGTAGGGAACTCAATTCCGGTGCTAAAGATGTCTAATTTTGTTGGCTACGACCTTGATACTACTTAATCTTGTCTTAAGAGGATTACGATTCATTGGATGCGTTGATTTGAGCAGCAGCCGTGAAGCAAATTCAGGTTCGCTGGCTTCGAGTTCGTGAAATTGGAGCTTGCCGGTGGTGGCCGATGTGAAGACGAAAGCGATGGTCTTCAGGGTATCTTCTCTACGTACCCAATTGTAGCAGCAACCATTCGTGAGGCCGGAGCTCTGTACGTCGGCGCTTTGCACCCACCCGTCGGCTCCGCATCACTCGAGTTGGAGGAGATGACCAAGCGGCGGCCCCGCTCGGGCGTCGTCGGAGACACGGCGGCCCTCCGCCCTGCTTCGCGGCGGCCCAGTCCGGCCAGCGGCGGGAGGGAGTAGAAGAGCGGCACGGCCGCGATGAAGCAGAGGAGGGGGAGGGCGAGGGAAAGAGGAGGACGAGGGCGCGGAAGCACGCGGGTTCGCGCGGGAGGATGGGTATAGCGAGCGTGAAGCCTCGGCATATATGGCTAGCGCGGCCGGGAGGATGCCGATGCAGAAAGCGAGCTGATGAAGATAGCTAGTCCGTTGGAAAGCAATTTCAGCGTTGTTTTTCTTTTTTTACCGATCCTTTCTCATTTGAAGAGTCTGTTGGAGTTGCTCTAACAAAAACGCTGTGATGAACATTGAACAAGATGCTCGGGAGCTCGATACGGCCGTGAAGCGAATGATTCGATTGTTCCAAATCTTCCTGAAATAGTACGAGTAAATAAAAAAAATCACGTCCATTCTTTTTTCTACTCTAACAATTTCTATACGAAGTGGCGTATTCCAACAATCGGTGTGCTTTGTGGTAATCCTTGTATTTCTCTATACTAGATCGGGTAATGGCGATGCATTCGATACTTATTATGACACCCGTGATTGCGTCAGCGTATATGATCTTAGCTTAATATCTGACACATGCTCGTTAGGTGTATTCCTCCCTTGAGAAAAAAAACTATTTTGTATGGTTGTGTCTACGGATGTTTCTATTGGTTGCATCATGTGACTTTGACCAATAGTGATTGTGGACCGCACGACCCTATATGTAAGAATTTCAAACATAGAGACGTGGGAAGCGACCGTGCAACAGTACTACGTAGTGCGCGATGTCAATGCGCTGAACCGGAAGAAAGAAATGGACCGTAAAGGTTCAGAGCATTGAACGTGTTGAAAACGTTTAAGTCTTTTGGTGTAAAAAAAAAACGTTTGAAGTCTTTTGGCTTGAAACCAAACATTGAAACATTGTACGTGCTTGATGCATCAGAAAAGCTTTGCTTGCAAGAACGACAGCAACCTGTCACCGACCGCTAGTTTCCCTATCGGCGCGTTCGTCACTTCTGCACGTGCTGAACTTACTACCACACGCGTACACGCATGTTATTCCCCGGGAAAATCAACGTGCTCCGTACGTAATGGAGCAAAATTGCTGACACGGTTATTGTTGGAATTGGATCGCACAGGTGTTCTTGGTGGGGCACGACTGGGGCGCGCTGATCGCGTGGTACCTGTGCCTGTTCCGTCCGGACAAGGTGATCGCGCTGGTGAACATGAGCGTCGCCTTCATTCGCCAAATCTTGATGCGCGCTGGCCACGACGCCGTCAAGACCACCGAGTACTTCCGCCGCATCTACGGCCCCACCTACTACATGGTCCGCTTCCAGGTCAGCAATTATACTACTGAACTCTACGATCACTCTACCCTGTATTTTTACTCACTGATTTCCTTGCATCAGTAACTATGCATATGTGTACGAGGTATACCATCACGTGTTGTGTCTGGCACAATTTGATGATGAGATGCCATCTTTTTACTCTGTGTTTTGCATGTGGACGCTCGATCGGTGCAGGAGCCTGGAGTTGCCGAGAAGGAGTTCACTCCGGCCAACGCGCGGTACAGAATGAAGCAGGCCCTGAGCGGCCATTTCCCCGATAAGGCGCCCATGCCCGAGAAGCCGCCGGCCGGTGACGACTCGCCGCTGCCATCATGGCTGACGGAGGCGGAGGTGGACTACTTCGGGTCGGTGTTCGAGAAGACGGGGTTCACTGGCGGCATCAACTGGTACCGCAACATGGACCGGAACTGGGAGCAGGCGGCGCCATGGGCGGACGCCAAGGTCACGGTGCCCACCAAGTTCATCGTCGGCGACGGTGACCTCACCTACCACTTCCCCGGCATCCAGGACTACATACACAAGGGCGGATTCAAGGCTGACGTGCCGCTGCTCGAGGACGTCGTTGTTTTCCCTGGAGCTGGACACTTTATCCAGCAGGAGAAGGCGGACGAGGTCAGCCAGCACATCTACGACTTCTTCGCCAAGTTCTGATCGTCTTCTTGATCGTTTGCATGGATGGGATGCCCAACACGCAACGGACTGATGGGTGAACAGGTGCAAGAGCTATTGTATGTTTTGAATAAGTGGAACAACCTATTGTATGTTTTGAATAACATGGTTGCATATTTCAACGTGTGCAGCCAACAATGTGTTTCGAACTTCAGTTTATGAAGAACCATGTTGAGATGTGCCATGGTTCATGATGTGATGAGTAATTGACAACGAATGAGTTTGAGTTGAACTTGAGGTTAGGGTTTGAATTGCGGGATTTTGAGGGTTGCATGAGCATGTATATTGATTATGTTTATGGCTAACCGGAGTGGTGAAGGTGTTGGGAAGAATGGAGGAGATGGAGTAGTGTGTTTGCTTGTCTAATGATGTGTAGGTCAATGGAGTCAACTTGATGGTCAACGGCGAGAGGATCGGAGGACCAGGCGGGAGGCTTGGGTCCGGACGATCGAGGGGCCGGGTGAGGTCAAGGGTGATCTACACCGTACACGTGGCGGACAAGAAGCACAGAGGGTTTTGCGGCTTTTCCTCAAAACCGTGGAGGTGATGAAGACGACGGATTGACCAAGTCAAGGCAAACGGGAGGCCGAGTCAAGTGAAGGGTCCCGACGGGTTGGGACGAGAAGACTTGACGGCGAGGTTTGCGGGACGAGGTGGCACGCGTCGACATCGAGGTGGTTTCCCGGTTTATACCTCAAAACCGGCGGGCGGACGGTTTCCCGGTTTGAGCATCAAAACCGGCGGTGGCGGATGGTGGTGCATATGGCACCATCGCGAAGGTTGCGTCGAGGCGAAGCGAAGTCGTGAAGGGTCCGATAGCGTTAGTCGGAAGGAGAAATAGTTGAACGGTTTTGCCCCTAGTGGTAGGTAGGAGAGTGCTATGTCTTGAGGGCATTTTGGGAAAGAAAAAGAGGAGATAAGGAGGGAGAGGGGGCAGGAGATGGCTGCCTCCCTTGATCCACTCATTTGCATCTAGAAGATAAGACTAGCTAGGGATGAGCTAGAGAGAGATGATAGGAGGGGAAACAAGGTGAGAGCTTGTATCTTCAACTTTCAACAAGACAGGGAGGAAGTGGACGGCGCCCTAGCCTCGTACCTATGGAATTCCTGGTTGTATCAATGGATTAAGTTCTTGTGTCCTCAATTTCGTGCTCATGTTCTTCCTCCCTTTCTAGATCCCGAATTTATCTTCTTCCCCATTTTCGGAGCTATTTTTGTGGGATTTTTTGATTTCCTTTTTGGCTGCGTTTTGAGATGGATTTCTCGGATGAATTCGGTGCTAGGACATGTGGAAACATGCCTTGAGTGATCTTGCACAAGATCTCCCCACGAGCACTTCGAATTTGTGGATTTCGTCCAAGTTCATCCAAACCCTTGTTCCTCCGTTTGATTTGAAATTCATGTAGATTTGGTTGGGCTTTTGGTATGGATCCACTTGGATGAGGTTCCCCATGTTGTTGTGAAGTTATGGTTCAAATTTCGTGAAGTTTGGAGGTCGTTTGATTGGATTTCAAGATTTTCGAGTGAGTTGACGCGTGCTGTCGGAACTTCCACCACCTGTCAGAATATCCGCCAATACCTGTCGGAACATTCGTCAACACTTGTTGGAACATCCGCCAATACCTGTCGGAACTTCCGCCACCGAATAGAGTGTTTTTGTCGGAACTCCGTGATTTATCGGAACTTCCGTGGCTGTACAATCCGGAACATCCGTGACATGTCGGAACTTCTGTGAATGCTCAGAAAGTTTTTGTCAGAACATCCGAGACTTGACGGAACTTCCGTGAATTTATTTACACTTCTCATCGGAACAACCGAGAGAGGTTCGGAACATCCGACAGGGCTTTTTGATTAGTTCTTCCTCGCTTGATTCCGATTTGTCCAAATTGCTTCCGCGTTTGTGTGTATCATCCTATAACCATTCCTAGGATTAGTGTGTGATCTTGGTGGTTGCAAGAGAGGCGCGTTGGGTTGTAATCGGGACATAGGCCGGGTTCTTTGAAAGAATTTTTAACGGCTCCCATTCACCCCCTCTGGTCGCCTTCTCAGTCCTTTAATTGGTATCAGAGCCGGTGTGATCACGTGTTGAGCTTAACCAGCTTTCTGACCCGAAGGCGACATGGAGAAAGGTGCGATCAAACTGTTGGTCTTCGATGGGGAAGATTTTCCCTATTGGAAGTGTCGCACTCAAGCTTATCTCATGAGTCAGGGCATTGGGATACGGAGCATCGTGCAAACCAACTACGAGATTCCGGAGAACATGGAGACGGCGCAACAAGGTATGATCACTCAATTCGATAACAACTCTAAAGCTGTTAACATCTTGCTTTCCGCTATCGGTAGAAAGGAGTACGATCGTATTGCTCACCTTAAGACCGCTCATGCCATATGGGAGATGCTTTGCTTCTATCATGAGGGCACTAACCAAGTTAAGACAATGCGTAGAGATTCGTACAACAGGCAGCAGTACCAGACCTTGCACAGCTGCCTGGAGAGTCACTAGATGCTACGTTTGCTAGATTTGAGTCCATAGTGTGTCATCTCGGGCTTGTGGTGATCTTATTTACACTGACAATGAGCGTGCTAAGCAATTGCTTTACTCATAGATGAGAACACTTAGGGTGTGAAGATCTCCGCACTGGAGGAATCCCCTGACTTTGGCACTCACCTGCGAGCAGCTCTATAGCAAGTTCAAGTCTCACGAGCTCTCTAGAAAGTCACATCCGAACCACAATGCATTCACTAGTATGGCCTTGATGACTGACTCTCATGGTAATGCATCTTATGGGACTAACCTCTCTCACAAATCTACTTTGAAGTTTGCTCTTTCTTCCTTGGTTGCAGCTTTAGATGAACAGTTGGAGTCCCTTCCAGAGGAGGATCTTGCTTTGCTGATCAAAAACTTCAAGCGCTCCTTCAACAACAGAAGAGATAGGAGAGGTGGTGATCCACGTGGCTGCTACGGGTACGGCGATCCTCGTCACTTCATCGCCGACTGTCCCAAGCGGAAGAAGCAGTTCGACTACACTGACCGCCAATAAGAAGGACCAAGAAGAAGGACAACTTATCCAAGAAGGGCAAGAGCACCAAGAAGAACAGGGCGAAGGTGTTCGCAAGGGCACTCGTGGCTTCCCTCAGCGATGTCGACTACTTTACGGGCAACGACATCTCAAGCGCTAAGGTGGAGACGGAGAAGCCAAAGGACAAGAAGAAGACTTCTGGCTTCACCGGGCTCTGCTTCATGGCAAAAGATGATCCCTACTCCGACTCCGACTCCAAGACGAGCAAGGTATCACAAACTCGTGAGGAGCTCATCTTTCGAAATGAATACTTGCGTAATGCCTTGTTTGAGCAAGATAAGAAGTTAGTTGAGGCTGTGCGCAAGAATCGTAAGCTAAAGTCTGAGCTTGGAAGTACTGTTGGCGATTTCTAGCATACCATTTTATATGCCAACTGCGCCTTATTTAGAGCATAAATGTCGTCATTATAGGCCACTAACCCTTGATAATAGCACCATATTTGTATATATGTCGTTCTGGAGCTTTATTACAGAAACAGATGAAAAGGACGACATTCTGGACATTGTGGCTGATCTGGACCTGAAGAGAAGAGAACCAGCAGAAAAGGCCCACTGTGCCGATCGGCACAGACATGTGCCGACCGGCACATGGGACCCCAAGGCCACCAAAGCTGGCCCACCATTCAGTTTGTTCCAGAAGGAAGTTATCCGAACCAATCTTGGGAGATACTCATCACGAAGAGATAAAAGATACTCGAAGATTTGAAAGAGCAACACAAGACTTGATCTCGAAGCAAACTGACTGGAAGGCCCACATGGAAGCTACCTAGGACTTCGGAACCGACTTAGGGAGGAAACCGAGATGGACACGAGGTGTGCCGATCGGCACAAGGACTCTTTCCCCGAGAATCCTTTCCTTTCTGATGTATAGCCCTATATAAACTTGTAAAAGCCCTAGGGTTTCGGGATCCGCCGCCGGAGGGACAACACAGCTAGTAAGTTTAGAGCCACCGGGGCTTTGCCCCGTTCTTCATGTTCTCTAGTTGTTGATCAAGAACCATTGGTGCTAAAGAGGTGATCCATCAAGGTAGGCCTACTAGATGGTGATGTATCTTGCACTATGTATCATTGAAGTATGGTTGAATATGTGGATGAATGGTTTTGATTATTGATCGCCTGGATTTTATGGTCTTTATATGCACTTGTTCCTACGCTTAGTGACGACTAAGTACTAGATGTTATCTTAATTGTGGTGGCAAAAAGAAGTGACAAGATTCGTTCTCTCACTATCTCCATTGTGGTTAAGGTAGCATTGGGATCTTGTAATGCGCCATAATTGCACGTTGTCTCTGTACCTCCACAGCCGCTAATGCATATGCGATGATCCTTGAGATGAGGTGTAGAGTAGGAAGGGGCTACTGATTAAGGTGAACTGGTCGTGACAGGGCTCGTCGGAAAGGGGTCCTGACCTACCGATCTTGGGTTATCAATAATTGAGTAATTCCGTTTATGATGCTATTTGACTAAGCTTCTTGGTTACGATCTCAACTAGCAGACTTGGCTAACTTACCCCATGATTTAATCTGTTCCTAGGCTTTTCGGACATCACTTCGGACAACTTCGACTTCGTGCCGACCGGCACACCCTGTGCCGATCGGCACAACACCTGTTTTCCTGAAACCCACGCTCACGCTCACTAGAAAGCTTGGCTAACTCTTTACGATGATTTTGCTTAATTCCCATTGGTCCTTGTGGTTCGATTAAACCTTGGAATACTCTTCTAGGGGAAAAAGACTACAACTGTACACCATGCTCTTGCGGTATATAAGTGGGTGCGTAGATACGACCAACAAGCTGTCTTTTTCTGGCGCCGTTGCCGGGTCCTTTGTTCGAATTAGGGCATTGTTTGAAGTTTGACAAATTGGCCGCTGTGTGCCGATCGGCACACCTGTGTGCCGACCGGCACGGAGCTTTCTTTCTTTGATTTCTCTGTCTTTTCCAGTATATATGTCCTGTTTTATTAACAGACAGGTATGGACGGCGCTAAGTCAAATAAACCCTTTAATTACCTCGATGATCCAGAGATTCTCTTCGCAAGCGTAAGGCGAAAAGAGAAGCAAGTCAGTGGGGAGACATAGAAGACAACAGCGAGCCGCTTAGCCGAAGGCATTATTTGCAGCTCTGGAAGAAGATAACGAAGAAGAAGTTCCTGAAGTAGAAGACATGGGAGACGCAACACCAATTGCTAATCGTCTCAAGCCTGCCTTAGACAATGTCATCAAGACTGAATTTGCTGCACAAGCTCAACCTTTTCGGCTGGAGCGCTACATGTCTTGGTTGGTCAGCAACCATTCACAGGTTCTGAAGATCCTAATATGCATTGCAACACTTTCATGAGATCTGCAGTACGTTTCAATTGCAAACACATGAATCCCAATGAAGCCAAGGTGCGATTGTTCCCTCTATCCCTTATTGGGCGTCCAAGCAGTGGTACCATGGCTGGGCTACTACTGCAACCAAGATTAGTTGGGACCTACTTTCTGCAGAATTTTTGGCAAAATACTTCCTCTAGGCAAGACTCAAGCTTTGAAGAACAAGATCCTTGGATTCACTCAACTTGCTGATGAGAGCGTTGGAGAAGCATGGAATCGATTCAATGAGTACAAGGATGCTTGCCCGCGCAATGGTCTTGCTGAATGGGGAGCTAGTGGAAAGGTTCTACACGGGTTTGAATCTTTTGTCCCGACAACACTTAGATGCTTCGGCTGGAGGATCGTTTTTGGACAAGACACCCGCTCAAGCACAGCCTTGATCAAGAAGATAGAGCAAAATCAATCATGGGTTGGTGAGAGAGAAAGTAGAAGCCTTCAACCTTCCACGGGAAAAATGAAGAGTGTGGTGGAAAGAACTTATGATGAATTGCTTATGGACAAGCTTGACCCATACAAAGGAGACTGGACAAGATTGATCATATTCCCAAGGAAGAGACCGTCAAGCTAGGGAAGCCCGTTCCACATGTGAAGAATGTGGAGAACTTGGTCATGTGAGCAAGGATTGCCCCGAAGATGTGAAGATGCTCAATTATGTCAAGAGTCAAGGATGGAAGATTCCATATCAGCAACAAGGAGTAGCTTCACCCCTCGTCGTCTAGCAAAATGTCATCCTCTTTCGTATTCAATGCCAAGAGTTCTTTCAAGCTCAAGAGAAGGTTAATAAGGACACTCAAGCTAAATTCAAGGAAGTCGATCGTGTGCTTGAAAACAATCAATGATAAGGTCATCGAAGTGGGAGTTCTAATCAGCAAATTCTCCAATTCATGAGATGATGGAGAAACAAATGGCGCAATTGGCGGAGTCGGTAAAAAGCGAGAAAGGAGCTCTTCCTGGTAATACCCGCTCTGCAGAACAGCTGAAATCCATCGAGACGAGGTCTGGGAAGCAAACTGAAGATCCAAAGTTGCAGCTGGAGCAAGACGACCTCGTGCCGACCGGCACGACACAGGTGCCGATCGGCACGCTACAGTTGAAGGTGCCGACCAGCACGGGAATGGTGCCGATCGGACACGAAGTGAAGAAATTGACTCTCGGGTCTGAAAAAGGGAAATGAGAACAAGGAACATGGTCCTGCTACCTTTCTGGATACGCAGCTGTTGACCAAGACAGAAAGGATTCGACATCATGATGAGCAATTCTCCAGGTTTGTCGATATTATGAAGAAGTGATATATCAATGTCCCGTTCCTTGATGCTCTTCAAGTGCCCACCTATGCTAAGTATAAAGGATATTATGCAAAGCAAGAAGTCCTTAGCATCGGAAGAAGTGGTGAAGATGACAAGAGAGTGCACACTGCAGCTATTAATGACATTACACCAGAAAAGAAGCCCGACCCCGGATCTCCTAGTATCCGGTTTTGATTGGAGCTCAAATCTTTGAAGGGGCTTTATGCGATCTTGGAGCAAGTGTAAGTGTCATGCCTCGCTATGTCTTTACAAGTTTGAATTTGCCAGAGTTGGAGCCTACGGCTATGTGCTTGGAGTTGGCCGATCAATCGTTCGCTATCCCGATGGAATTGCTGAAGATGTGCCTGTCCAAATTGGTGATCATATAGTTCCTGTGGATTTCATTGTGCTTGATATGGATAGAAGGACAAGGACTTCATTGATTTTGGGCCGGCCATTCTTGAGGACAGAAGGCAAACATTGATGTGGGGAGTGGAAAGATAAGTTTCGACATAAGTGGAGTCTCCTACACATTCAATTTTCGCCCCAAAGGAGAAGAAGCCATACGGTATCCAAATGGGTTGAGAAATACAAGTCTCCGCACCATAAAGCAATCGAGGGTAATTGGAGGAAGGATATTTCCTATCATTGAAGGAGAAGAGACATGAGAAACCTTGTAGTGTCGCAACTTTTTCCGTTAAAGCGACGCTAAGGAAGTGATTTATGCGGGGAGGTCAAGCTCTACGACCTTTTAAAAACTAAGAGCGCTTTTTGGGAGGCAACCAAAATTCGGGAGCGAGTCATAGGGTGAGTCTTTGTGTGTTAGTGCTTTCGGGAGGGCAACCCGTGAATTAGAATTTAGTGCTAAACCGGAGGGCAACCCGGCCTTTAAATGTTTGCTTGTAATTCACAATAATGCTCCCGAATAAAATTTGTTAGTCCAAGTTTTGTTTTAACTTTTGTGTGAACACCTGCGCTGTCTGTTTACTTTCTGCAGTTTTGTTTTGCATTTGCTTGTTCGCTAACAGCGCAGGGAGAAAGAAACAAAAGAGGAAATTCTGGAAGGTGCCGACCGGCACAGGCTGTGCCGATCGGCACCATAGCAAGCACGCCAAATCGTGCCCTGGACGTTACCCCAAACTAAAGATGCGATTAATATGGGGTGAAAAGAAGAAAATATGCGGAATATTTGAGGAAGGAAAATTGGAAGGATAGTGCAACAATTGCCCCGAGAATATTTCCGTGCTTTTGGAATTTTTATGTGTCGCAGAGATATGTTGAATGATCTTTGAGGAAGAAGGAGGCACTGGCAAAATTTTGGCCACAACTGCCGACGACCCACAGGTACGTTCCGATCGGCACAGCATGGAAACGCCACCCCCAGGAATCTCGATGCTACAGGAAGTCTGGACATCCGCGAAGAAATTTGAAATTTGGGACGACGCAAAGCAGACGAATGTTTGAAGCTGGCGCACGCACACCAGTGCCGACCGGCGTCCTGTAGTGCCGATCGGCACGACGTCCAGGAATCAAATGGATCATCAAAGTCTGCGCACATTGGAGAGGATGGAAAAACACTGCGCCCATGCAGCTGCCGAGCACAGGGGGGACCGAGCACACAGCCTCGGGATGGAGCAAAAGTACCGACCGCACAACACGTGCCGATCGGCACCACCTGAAAAAATTCGAATTTCAAACGTGCTCCCCTGTCTCCCGACATGCGACACTGTATCAAGCATGAGAAAGGGAAAAAAAGAAGTTGCTGAAGCCAAGATACATGCGAATCTGTGCAAAATTTGAATTGTGCCGACCGGCACGGTCTCCGTGCCAATCGGCACACCTTGGGAAATCCAATCTTTTGCAGGTGCCCCTGTTCCCCGACATCCGACACTGTACAAGTCATGGAGAAGAGGAAAAGAAGCGTGGCAGCCGAGGTACGACGGAATCCGTGAAATTTTGAACCGTGCCGATCGGCACGGTACTGTGCCG
>JAAXCT010002156.1:0-92344 GCA_012490785.1 Eragrostis nindensis | reverse complement strand
GAAGGACGAGATCTAGCCGTGGCGACAGAGCGTGCGACGGCGGAGCCGGGAGGGGTACATGTTGTCGACGGCGAGCATCAGAGCAGTAGCTCGGGCTCGCCGGAGTTGGCCGCGGCGGCGGCGCGCGATAGGATCTCGTGTGTGCGTGCGCTAGACGTGTTCGTGCTGTCTAGAAGGTGCGCGTGAGTGCGTGAGTGCGTGCGTGTTGCTCGCTTGGGCTCGCGCGGCCGTGTGCGTGGCCGGCGACGAGATCCTGCGGCGGTGGAACGGCGGCGCTAGTGCGCACCGGCTAGGGTTTAGGAGATCTGGAGGGTGAGCTTGGGATCGAACAAGTGAGTGATGGAGATGCTGTTGAGACGGAGAGGGGAAGAGGAGCTCACCGAACAGGGATATCGTGCGGCGGCCGGAGTTTGGGAAAAAAGAAGATATGCCGTCGATTTGGTGGCTGTGGTGGTGGAGGTGCATGCGGTGGCGATGGAGAGCTGCGCAGGAGGGACGCGGCCTATTTATAGGCGGAGGGGGGCGGTTCTCGCGGAAATATCGCCGGCGGCGATATTTTCCCCCGGCGCTGTTCTTATCCGCGGCGCGCTGGGCGTCATAGCTTGGCGCAGGTGCCGAGGGGGGTCGTTCCATTGCGGCGCGGCATGGGCACGGAACTGCAGGCGTACGCTTAGCTGGTCGGGTGCGGTGAATCAGGACGGAGGGCGGAGCGCGTCGGTGCTTCACCGGCGGAGATTTTTTCCGGTGGGGGGCGCGTGGCCGACGCGCATGGCTCAAATTGCGGCGCGGCGACGTCGGCAGCGTGGTCGCGAAGGCAGACGGCGCTTCTGGTCGTCTCGGGCGGGCTCGCCGCTGCGCTGTGAGAGCGTGAAATCCGGCCGGTCGTCGCCACGACTTGAAGGTGCGGCGCCGCCCCGTACGCCGATGGGATGAATCAAGGCCGGGATGACGTCGTTGCGGAGTGGCTACAGCAGCTCGAGGACGTGAGCTGGAAAGGATGAGAGAGATGCAGAGAGAGCGGAGAGGTGAGCGGTGGCGCCGCGCTGGCGTGCTCGCGAAAGCGCGCGGCGCGCCGAGGA
Source organism: Eragrostis nindensis (assembly GCA_012490785.1). Lineage (NCBI taxonomy): Eukaryota > Viridiplantae > Streptophyta > Magnoliopsida > Poales > Poaceae > Eragrostis > Eragrostis nindensis. Next base: position 91,265 of record JAAXCT010002156.1, on the reverse strand, counting down.
AGACGACGTGGCGGCTGGGCCGGGCCCGGGCCATGCGGGCTGCACTTGGCCGGGAAGGAAAGAGGAAGAGAGGAGGCGGCCTGCTCGGGAAAAAGAGAGAAGGAGGGAGAAAGTTGGGCTGGGCCGGCGAAGGAAAGTGAAGAAAGAAGCAGCCCTGGAAAGAAAGGTTTGAACATTTCTCGGATTTTTAATTGAGCAAATTTGAATGGAATTCAAATTTGGGAGAGAGAGAGTTAAACACCACATGAAATTCGATAAAAGAAAAACGAATCAAGCACTTGAGCATGAACTTTTATTTTAGAAATTTCTCAAATTCTAATTGTTGATCTACTTTAATGAGATTTTATTTTGTAAATCATGGAATTACCTATAAATCTAAAAAGTTCAATTTCTGAGTGAATTTTATTGTATTTAAATTTTTGGGCTGTTAACAGACCTACCCACTTAAAGGGAATCTCGTCCTCGAGATTCGGAAGCTTCTTCGAACAGGTAGGGAAACTCCTTCTTCAAGTCATCTCGCGTTCCCACGTGGCTTCTGCCTCGGTGTGGTTATTCCATTGGACTCGACAGAACCTTACAGGAGCATTTTCTCCTTGTTTGGCGTGTCACGATATCCAAATCTTTACTGTAACTCTTGATAGCGTAGGTCGTGGCTGGAGGTCCATAGCTTCAAGCGGTACTTGTTCTTCTGGCACTCTCAAGCACTTTTTTCAATTGCGAGCGTGGAAGACATCATGTACCTCAGACATTCTGGTGGTAGTTCGAGACGATATGCCACTGCTCCCACTCTCTCTTGAGTACTTTGAAAGGTCCAACGTATCGCGGAGCCAGTTTTCCTTGAATCTTAAAACCTTCGGTACCTCGTATCGGGGATCCTTAAGGTACACATAATCTCCCACTTCAAGGGCGAAGCTCCCGTCGTCGGGTAATCAGCAAACCCTTCTTGTCTGCTTTGTGCCGCTTTGAGATTCTCACGGATGATGGCAACTTTCTCTTCGGCATCTCTGATGATAGCTGGTCCAACAGAGATCGCTCTCCAACCTCTGACCACATCAAAGGTGTTCTGCATTTTCTTCCATAAAGTGCCTCGAATGGTGCCATCTGCAAACTTGCTTGGTACTATTATTATAAGAGAACTCTGCAAACGACAAACTTTTCTCCCAGTCTTGTCCATACGTCAGAACGCATGCTCTCAAAATGTCGTTCGAGGATGATTGATTTACACGCTCTGTCTGTCCATCGGTCTGCGGGTGGTAAGCTAACTGAAATCAGCTTTTGTTCCCAACAGGGCATGTAAACTTTTCCAGAACCGGGAAGTAAACTGGGACCACGATCTGACACTATTCTGCTTGGAACTCCATGCAACTTGAGTATGTGATCCACATAAACTGTGCATACTTTTCATCACCAAACACTTTCCTCACAGGGACGAAGCGAGCTACTTTTGTAAGTCTGTCTACTATTACCCATATTGAATCATTTCTTTCTTGGATCGGGGCAAACCCACAACAAAGTCCATTCCGATTTCATCAAACTTCCATACCGGGATGGGTAGAGGCTGTAGTAATCCGGCGGGTCTACTGTGTTCCTGCCTTGATTCTTCTACATGTGTCACAACGAGCAACGTATTCGGCTATATCTCTTTTCATTCCAACCACCATTACTATCTTTTCAAATCCTGATACATCTTAGTGGCTCCAGGAAGAATGGAATATGCAGAGTTATGTGCTTCATTCATGATGAGCTGTCTTAAGTCGTTATCTCTGGTCTTAGGGCACACAAATCCGATCTTCAAACCAAAGAATTCCACTGGGATCCATCCTAAATCCAGGGCTTTTTTTCTCCTCCAATCTTTTCTTTTATCTCCTGAATTTCCTCATCTTTTCCTTGAGCCCCTTCTGATCTGACTTTCCAATGTTGGCTTGACACACACAAGTGTTGACACATCCCTGACTTACAACTTGCAGGTTCAATGGTTCATCTCATCAATCAAAGCCTGGTTTGTATAACTAACTACCTCAGATTGTTACAATAAGCCTTACGACTTAATGCATCAGCAACCCGTTTGCCTTTTCCGGGGTGATACTGCAGCTCAATGTCATAATCCTTTATTAATTCCAACCATCTTGTCTTTGCCTTAAATTCAGCTCTGTCTGAGTGAAGATATACTTTAAGCTCTTGTGATCGGTGTAAAGGTGACACTTATTCCAATTAAATAATGTCTCCATATTTTTCAAGGCATGTACCACAGCTGCTAATTCCAAGTCATGGGTAGGATAATTATTCTCATGAACTTTCAATTGCCTCGAAGCATATGCAACAACCTTGTCATTCTGCATCAGGACACATCCAAGTCTTGTCGAGAGGCATCACCATATACCACAAAGTCCTTGTGTATATCAGGCAAGGTAAGTACTGGGGCTGTCGTTACTTTTCTTTTTAACTCTTGGAAACTCTTCTCGCATGCTGAAGTCCATTCAAACTTCTTATCTTTCTTCGTTAACTCCGTCATTGTTTTCGCAATCTTGGAGAAACCTTCATGAATCTCCTATAGTATCCTGCAATCCGAGAAAACTTCTGACTTCCGAGGCATTCTTTGGTTGTTTCCAATTCATCATATCTTCTTCCACATTTGCAGGATCTACTGCTACTAATCCATTCTATTTATGATGTTGTCCAAGAATGCGACTTCCTGCAACCAGAACTCACACTTGCTTGAACTTTGCATAGAGCTCATGGTCTCTTAGTCTTTCCAACACAATCCTTAGATGTTCCTCATGCTCTTCGGCACTTTTAGAGTAGATAAGTATGTCATCAATAAGCTACGACAAACTTGTCCAACTCTTCCATGAGATCTTATTCATCAGGTTCATGAAAATGCTGGGGCATTGGTTAATCCAAATGGCATCACGGTGAACTCGTATTGACCATACCGAGTTACAAATGCTGTCTTCAGATATCACTAACGCTGATCTTCAGCTGATAGTAAACCTGACCTCAGGTCAATCTTAGAGAAGAACTGGCTCCCTTCAACTGATCAAACAATCATCGATCCTGGGCAGTGGATACTTGTTCTTGATGGTGTACCTCATTCAGGGAACGTAGTCTATGCACATTCAGACTTTTCCGTCCGTCTTCTTTACGAACAAAACAGGTGCTCCCCATGGTATGAGCTAGGTCGAATGAAACCTTTTTCTTGTAATTCTCTTATTTGTTCCTTTAACAGCCAACTCATTTGCTGGCCATCCGATAAGGTCTCTTTGCAATTGGAGTTGCTCCGGGGATTAAGTCAATGATGAACTCAACATCCCTATCTGGCGGCATTCCAGGTAATTCCTCGGGAAAGACATCAGGATATTCACAACCACTGGCACGTCTTCTAAGGGTTTAGCTTCCATGTTGCACACCATTGGTTCCTGAAGCTACCAGTTGGGCTGACATTCTATGGTGATTCCCTTATGATTTGTTGCGGTAAATTTCGATCAGCACATGATATGTTCCCTCTGTGCTTCGCTAACCAGTCCATTCCAAGGATAACATCTATTCCACTTGATCTAAGACTACTAGGTTTGCTAGAAACTCTACCCCACTTAAAAGGATTTAACCCGGGGACATTCTAGTTGGCATTTGATCATTGCCCCGGGGATTTTGTCATCAGGGGATTTTTAAGTAAAATAGTTGGTAGTCCATGCTCAGCAACAAACTTCGAAGAAACGAACGAATGCGAAGCTCCAGAATCAAATAGAACTGTTGCAAGTACGGAATTGACAAGAAACTTACCGAGTACGACGTCCGCGCGTCCTCGGCATCCATAGCATCAATGTGGTTGACCCGTCCTTGTCCGAAAGATTGAGTCCTCTTCTGCTGGCCTGAAGCCTGGGGTCCTCCACGTCCTACTCCCAGACACTGCGGATCGGGCTCCTGATTGTTTGACACTGCAGGTGGCTGTCTGTTGTTGTTGTAGGGGCAATTAGCAACATCTGGCGCCTGGGTCCCTGCAGTTGAAGCATGCCCTGCCTTTGACAGGTGCCTGAGAGACCTGAGTACTACCCTTCTGCTGAGTGTTCGAACTTTGCCCACGATACATCTGGTTGGACTGCTGCTGGCTAGCTGCTGGAGTGCGATACTCTCATGTTTTGTTGGTTCCTCTGCTTCGGCTGATATCCAAACTTAGGCCTCTGCGACCTCTCCTGCTGCTTGTTTTTTCTGTGCCTGGAACTTGCGCTTCCTCTCATTATCAAGGTAGAGCGGGAATCCTCAAGTAACAGAGCCTTATTCATGAGAGTGTTGAAATCCGGTAGATGTGAGTCACCAGCTGGGTCCTCATACTGCCATTGAGACCTTTCCTGAAGCGATCCTGCTTCTTCTTGTTCAGTGTCATTTCTTCCGGAGCATAGCGAGCCAGCTTCATAAATTTCTGATGTACTGGTTCACTGTCATTGTCCTTGCCTCAGGGAGCGGAATTCATCTGCTTTCATTTCTAGGACTCCTTCTGGGATGTGGTAGTCACGAAAGGCTTGCTGAAATTCATCCCAAGTGAGTGTTGTCTGGGTCCACTGCTGCCTCACGGTAGTTGTCCCACCATTCTCCTGCTGCTCCAACAAGCTGATGCGATGCCTAACATCACTTTTTCATGAGAGTCGATAGTGACCAAGTTGAGCTTCTTGTTGATGTTGCGAAGCCAGTCATCAGCTGCCAGTGGGTCATCATCAGTGCTGTCGAAGGTTGTTGGGCCTGAGCCTCATGAACTCAGTCATCCTGGACTGAGGTGGAGGTCCATGGTTCTGCTGATTCATCCTTGGGGCGATGGCTTGCAGGAGTTGAGTCTGATTGGCCATCACTCTCTGCAAGAGTAAGGGGTTGGCGGCGGTGGTGTGCCTGATTCCTAGTTTGGTTATTCCTTGCAATGTTTTGCTGATTCACTTCCTCCTCACGATCTCCGTCATTCTCATCGTGACGGCTCCCTTCATGTTCCTCACGATTGCCCCCTCATTCCTCCTATCATTCCTTCGGGGCGATGGTTACGGCGGTTTGTCCTTCTTCTTTTCCCTTGGTGGGGTCCTGCCTCTTTCTGCCTGTTCATTATGGTGGTCATCCTCAGCGGCCTTTGCATCACGCTCACGGCGAGCTTCATGCGAGCAGACTTCTTTGGCGGCATCCTGTTTTCCATAAGTGAGGGTAAGATAGGAGTTGAGGCAGGTACTAAGCTTTTAGCTCTATTTATTAAGTATTTTATTTGGTTAGGTTGTTCTTGAATCACCCAAGCACTCAACCAAAGAACCAATAAACTTGCGAATACACACAAACACTCTAGATTACAAGCATAGATAACTTTTTATTCATTAGTATAAGGTGTATTAACAGACGTACTACAGACGAGTCATACAAACTATTAGGATACTGCCCACCCTAGAGATGCTACTAGAGACGCGCTACTAGCTACTAGGATAACTGCTGCTAGCTATTGGTACAAAAGCTCCAAGGTACTACTACACTGCTCGAGGACTACTCACCCACTGATCCCGCGACCCTGCGCCACTGCTCGTAGAGTTTGAAGTCATCATCACTGATTATGACGGATTGTGAGAGGTAAACCCACTGTTGGCTCAGCAGCTTCTGGGGCGTTCTCAATGGCTGAGCGGCGTCTTCAACCATTGGTGGTGGGGGAATCTAACTGGTCGTCCTCCTGAGGTGGCTCCTCTGGGTCCTCTTCTGGATCTTCCTCCGTTTCCTTTCCTTCCGCCACCTCAGAGATATCCATACCTCCATCCTGGTCATCAGATCCATCTGAGTTGTCGGAGCCGTGTGAGTCATCATCATCACTCTCATCATCATCCTCAATCTGTTCCCATTTGCAGGTCCCTGACGAGAGATTGTTCCCCGAGTAGCATCATCCAGACAGGTGCTGTAGGGGTAGCTGGCTCACACCGCTGGTGGAAGTAACGAAGTTCCGCTTCCTTCCTTCAGCTTGCCGGGTGCGTGCGCCTCGACATATCCCCGCTTGGTGCAGGGCCTCCAACTCCTGACGTGGCGCTGAGCACTCTCTGCCATGGTCTTCAGAGCTTGGTTGGCGCGCTCCTCAGCTTCTATGGCTTGGTTCTGAGCAATATCCAGCTGCCTCTGCAAGTCCTTGATCTTCTCTTCTGCCCTCATGGCATGCCTATAAGCCTTGCCACTCATGGGCGTGGTCTTCATATAAGTTGTCCAGAGCCAACAAGTATCGTGCGGTGGCAGCCAAGGGTAGGGTCATCAACTGTCTGGGTGGGACCCTCAAGTGTACCACACACGATGCTTCCAACTTCATTTCCACGTCCTTCACAGGGAAGTACTTGAAAGGAGTGGTCCCGCTGAAGCCGATGTTCTTCTGGCAAAGCTCCAGTAGAACTCCTCGGGCAGCCATCTGCAGAGTGTCTTCAAACCTGGCGCCTGTGACCTGCCCAGTCCATGGCTGTATGTCGGAGTGGGGAGGGACTCCATCAACATGTACACACATCTTGCAGACCGGTGCCCCCTGGTTCACGGTTTCCTGCCAATGATAATCTGGGGCTCGAGTGTATCCCATCTTCTTCATGGTGTCAGCCAGCCAGGAGTGCAGGAAAACCACTGTCTTCATTAGCATAAGACCCAAGTCCAAGGACCTTCTTCCATCTGCCAAATAAATTTGGAGATGTTTTAGAACAGATCAAGGAGGAAATTTTACAAATCATTTAATAATAGACTTAGAGGGAAAAGAGATAAGATAGGGAAAAATTTTCATAAAATACTTTATGTCAAGATAGGGAACTCTCGGCGGTGGTTTTTCCTAGGGTTGCGTCCTACGGCCAAGTACGGCTCTGATACCACTCTGTCGGACCCCATTTCTGGAATCCACTGTGCTTACCGTACCAATCCCTGGATCAGTAGTTGATACGCACAAAACAAAGATAATACCAAATCCATACTTCGATTATTATTACAATACCATAAATGTCTTGCAAAGACACAAAATACAATACCAGTGGCCGTGCAGGCCTGGCCACAAACTAACACACAAGCGGAAAGCGAAGAGTCCAACTTCTACAGGCAACTCGGGCGACGAACGCAAACCCTACTCGTCGTCACCACCATCTTCATACTGAACGTCTTCTTCTGAATAATTAAAGCAAGAATGAGCACATAATGTACTCAGCAAATCCTAACACTACTCAAGAGGAATATAGATGCATATATGGCTTTATGAAGGATTAGGCTATACGGCTTATATTTTAGCAGAAAGCTTAATTTAATGCAGGGTTTATTTTTAAAAGCGTAAACCTTTTCTAAAGAATTTATTTGTTCATGATTAAGTGGGTTGGCCCTGGGGAGATACGTCAATCCCGCCAGTTCCCAAGTTTTAGGCGAGCCTTCGGGCGCACGGCCGTACCGACTCTCATTTTCCAAAACACGGGCAAACTACAACCGCCCACTCACCCTTCAAGGATTAAGTAAGACTAATCTTTGTGAACTCAACCATAGCGCGTCTGTGACCGCGACACGGCTATCCGGATAGATTTAACTCTGCAGAGGTGTACATCTTTACCCACAGACTACCGCTCTCTAGCAAGGGAGCAACATAGCGAAACCCACCTTTCCCGAGTGTCCCCACAATCCCACCCACGGGCCATTACTGACCCAGGGACTTATAAAGCGACTATAAGTAGTCAATGGCCCAATGGCCAAGTCGGACAACGACCCATAAAGATATCGCGTCTGCTCCTGGTTGCCCGTTGCACTACTGCCTCCTAGGTGGATCAAGTGGTAGACCGCCAGAAAGTTAGGGTCAAGTCCTGCCCATACAGGATCTGTTGGTTGCACGGGGTTCACTAGGTTGATTGTTACAAGAACCGGTCCTTAACCGGCCGAGGCGAGCATCTTCCACCTATCACTATTCAACGATCACCATCTCGCCCCTGCCTGAAAACATCCCACTTCCACTTCACACCCCAACACACTAGTTGGTTATTACCCTCCAATTTCTTTACTCACACAAGCACACAGCACACATTTTCACACATTTCACCAAAATTCATGATTATTGTGTAGCAACTAAGTAGCTGCGGTAAATCCCTAAGCAATCTAATATCAAGGTAATAGTCCAGCATTATTATAACATAATGAAGGAAACATCCTAGGTTTAACAAGGTAACAGACATCAATATCAAGGATGGCTATCCTACTAGGTTCATAACTAACACAACATTTTAAATAGTAAAAATAAGCATGCATCATATATAAGCATTTTAAACAGGCCATTCATAGGATGTGGTTATAAATCATAGGATCAATATGATCAAGGATAGTTAGGACTTGCCTTCAAACTCTTCCTCGCGCTCCTCCTCGTAATCCGGGTCCTCGGGCTCTTCCTCGAATTCCTCGTTAACTATATTACGCAAATTACCGACGAATGAATAACTATCGAAAAATAAAATAAATGCGACCAAATAAGATCCAAATAAATAACCAAATAAACTCAAATAGAATAGGAATTGATATGAATAGATAGGATTGATATAAATAGGATGATTAGGGAAAAGAATCTATTAAAGGAATCTAGAAAGATGGAAATATGGTATAAAGAAAAGAAATTAAGCTTCCTATAGACTCCTATTTATTATGGAAAGATTATATTTTTCTGATGTGGGGAAAAGGTGGCAAAATAATCTAGGGAATTTAAGATATTTTTAGGAATTTTTCTGGATTTTTCTACAAAGGAAAGTGTCGAAATGGAATTTTGTGTGCACTAGCCGGGTGTACATAGCAGAGCAGATCAGGACTCAGAGGCTGACTGGTGGGGCCGGGCTGCATAGTGCACCCCGGGTTACTGTGCTGTGGACCAGGCGTATGGATCTGTGGACCGTTTGTGAATGTGGGGTGGTCCACATGAACCGAGTGCATGAGGAAAAGAAAGAGAGACGCTGACTGGATTATGTGGTGGGACCCCGCGTGCTGATGTGGACTCCACGTGGACGCCACGTCGGCGCCACGTCGGACGACGGCGACTCGGGTCAGCGCGCGGCGGCGCTGTGCTCTGCGCGGCGGTGGCTCGCCGGAGGCTCGCCGCCGGCCGCTAGGGTGGAGGGAGAAGGACGAGATCTAGCCGTGGCGACAAGCGTGCGACGGCGGAGCCGGGAGGGGTACATGTTGTCGACGGCGAGCATCAGAGCAGTAGCTCGGGCTCCGGAGTTGGCCGCGGCGGCGGCGCGCGATAGGATCTCGTGTGTGCGTGCGCTAGGACGTGTTCGTGCTGTCTAGGAAGGTGCGCGTGAGTGCGTGGAGTGCGTGCGTGTGCTCGCTTGGGCTCGCGCGGCCGTGTGCGTGGCCGGCGACGAGATCCTGCGGCGGCGGACGGCGGCGCTAGGTGCGCACCGGGCTAGGGTTTAGGAGAGCTGGAGTGTGAGCTTGGGATCGAACAAGTGAGTGATGGAGATGCTGTTGAGACGGAGAGGGGAAGAGGAGCTCACCGGAACAGGGAGATCGTGCGGCGGCCGGAGTTTGGGAAGAAAGGAGAATGCCGTCGATTTGGTGGCTGTGGTGGTGGAGATGCAGTGCGGTGGCGATGGAGAGCTGCGCAGGAGGGACGCGGCCTATTTATAGGCGGAGGGGAGGCGGTTCGCGCGGAAATATCGCCGGCGGCGATATTTTCCCCCGGCGCTGTTCTTATCCGCGGCGCGCTGGCGTCATAGCTTGGCGCAGGGCCGAGGGCGTCAGAATTGCGGCGCGGCATGGCAGGGAGGCCGTACGCTGAGCTGGTCGGAGGTGCGGTGAATCAGGACGGAGGGCGGCTCGTCGGTGCTTCACCGGCGGAGATTTTTCCGGTGGGGGTGCGCGTGTGCCGACGCGCATTGGCTCAAATTGCGGCGCGGCGACGTCGGCAGCGTGGTCGCGAAGGCAGACGGCGCTTCTGGTCGTCTCGGGCGGGCTCGCCGCTGCGCTGTGAGAGCGTGAAATCCGGCCGGTCGTCGCCACGACTTGAAGGTGCGGCGCCGCCCCGTACGCCGATGGGATGAATCAAGGCCGGGATGACGTCGTTGCGGAGTGGCTACAGCAGCTCGAGGACGTGAGCTGGAAGGATGAGAGAGAGAGCAGAGAGAGCGGAGAGGGTGAGCGGTGGCGCCGCGCTGGCGTGCTCGCGAAAGCGCGCGGCGCGCCGAGGAAGACGACGTGGCGGCTGGGCCGGGCGGGGCCATGCGGGCTGCACTGGGCCGGGAAGGAAAAGGAAGAGAGGAGGCGGCCTGCTCGGAAAAAGAGAGAAAGGAAGGGAGAAAGTTGGGCTGGGCCGGCGAAGGAAAGTGAAGAAAGAAGCAGCCGGGAAAGAAAGGTTTTGAACATTTCTCGGATTTTGAATTGAGCAAATTTGAATGGAATTCAAATTTGGGAGAGAGAGAGTTAAACACCACATGAAATTCAGATAAAAGAAAAACGAATCAAGCACTTGAGCATGAACTTTTATTTTAGAAATTTCTCAAATTCTAATTGTTGAGCTACTTTAATGAGATTTTATTTTTGTAAAATCATGGAATTACCTATAAATCTAAAAAGTTCAATTTCTGAGTGAATTTTATTGTATTTAAATTTTTGGGCTGTTACATCGAGGGAGGGGTCCGCCGCCGCGACCGAGGACGTCGTCCTTGATCCGCCGCGCGCACGAGGATGTCGCCGTCTTCGAGCCGCAGATCTGACCGCCGTCGCCGCCGTGGAAGTAGAGGCCGTCAAGGGGAGTAGGGGCGGGTCCGCCGTGGGTGGACGCCGGATCCGAGGAGGTGTCGCCGACGAGGAGGCCGGATCCGCCGGGTGCTCGCGTGGAGGCCTGCGCCGCCGTGCTCGCGAGGTGGCCCCGCCGCCGTGGAGGCCAGATCCGCCGGGTGCTCGCGAGGAGGCCCCTCCGCCGTGCTCGCGAGGTGGCCCCGCCGCCGTGGAGGCCAGATCCGCCGGGTGCTCGCGAGGAGGTCCCGCCGCGTGCTCGCGAGGTGGCCCCGCCGCCGTGGAGGCCGGATCCGCCAGATGCTCGCGACGAGAGGGAGAGAGGAGAGTGGAGGGGGCGGCGCACTCCGCGCCGAGATGGAGAGAGGAAAGTGGAGGGGCGGCGCACCTCGGTGGAGAGGGAGAGAGGAGAGAGGAGGGGGTGGCTGGAGTGAGGGAGAATGAGAAGGGGCGGCGGGTTAGGGTTACGTTTTTATACAAGGCGGTGGATGATGTGGGCTGGGCCGGCAGAAATTACTCGATAGGGGCGGGCGACAAATTGGACCGCCGCTATAGAAGAATCTGTAGGGGCGGCTCACATTTGGGCCGCCTCTACAGTTTGCTTCTTTTGTAGCGGCGGTTTGTGATGTCAGCCGCCGCTATAGATGTTCTGTAGCGACGGTTCATATTTCCAGCCGCCTCTACAGACGTTCAGTAGCGACGGACCGTTTCATTTTTCCCCTCTACAAGCCTGTAGGGGCGGATTTCTTTCAAGTCCGCCGCTATTCTCTTTTACCTTGCGTCGCTACAGGTCATTTTTGTTATAGTGTCTTTGATGTGATAGGGCTAAAAATGTTAGCCGCCAGACCCCTTGCTTGCCTACATTTTCTACTATTACTGACAGGCGGTGCGCGACAAGGTTAATTAGTAAGCGGGATCAAGGCTGTGGCAGCTTGCGTTAGGCAGACTCACCAGCTTTGTCTTGCAGTCCACATTAGGTACGTGATTCACATCCCTTTTTCGTTGCCTCACGTTGATGCCCCTGCTTGATCCCTACACGTACCTCAGGTATGGTCAGGGCCGTCCCGAGTATTTTGGAGGCCCTGTGCAAAATACTAACCGAGGCCTTTAACTTAAGTGACAAAATGTGCTGGTATTGCCTATGGGTATTGGCTAATCAAATGACAAAAATTTCAGACACAATAGTCTTTTGTTAGATACTAAGTAACCATTTTCAACACTTAAAGCAGTTCGCAATGAACTGGTGACATGCTCTCCAAGAAGCTTTATCACACTAACACTTCAATTTCTCAAATTATTTGTTCTACATTGTCAAATAAAGCAAGCATTCCACATGAACGTAAAGTGTTTCAAAGTGCTAATTAGTTTGCTCAGCCTGAGAAACCACGGCTGGCTCCAAATGTTAACAAATAAAAAATCACGAACTGTTCTCAATGTCACATACTCAACATATACCCAGCACATCATCGGGTAAGTGAGCTCGCATACTGAGGAAGAAAAAGAAAACATAAAATGTCCTGCTAAGCGCATGCACAAGAACACCTCTCTCCGAATTTCCACAAACACCTCTCCAACATGCCTGCTGTATGCTTCTCCAAAATGATATCATCTTCTTTCACGTCACACATCCTACAGCCTAGCACACAAACGAGGCAGTCCTTCGGATCATGAAGGATGGTTTGCACTACCTCTGGATTGGAACGAACGAGGCAGCAGCTTGCACTCGGCGATGCCTTTCGTCTGCACCACCAAGGGAGGCCTCCACCACCTCAGCTGCCTCCCCCGCCAGCGCTGTCATCAGGAGCCGAGGGCGAGGCGAACAGGAGGTGGCTGATCGTGGGACTGGGAGTTGAGCCTGATAAAAGATCGATCAATCTGTCTTTTGTCGAGCGTATACATACATAGAATACTAATTGGTTCAGTTTGGGGCCCCAACAATTTGGGGGCCCTGTTCCGTCGCACCGTGCGCACATGCGCCGGGACGGCCCTGGGTATGGTCCATGGAGGAAAAAACTAAACCTGCGAAGAATGATTCCCATCCAGTTAGCGTTACCTGTTTCATGTTGATATCCTGTCTGCCTGTTTTACGTTGATCGTTCTTTGACTTAGATCCAAGCAGGTGTCTCAGGTTTCGTCCATGCTGCATGGAGGAAAAAACCAACCGGCGAAGAAGGGGAATAAGAAGGAGATTGACAGACCAATGCCCTCAATGTGGCGACCGTACGAATACGACAGAAAATGGTATCTTGTACTGTATTTTACTCAAGGAAAAGTCTACACGTACTAACAATTGGTTACGAAACCAGTACAAAGAAAACTCAGCCGGCTACACCACGGTATAGAATTACCTACCCATGTCAGTCGCTAAAAGTACATCATCTCCAATCAATGTTCGGTCGGTAAAGATTAGTTACAGGGGAACGTATCTGGTGGAAACCAACCTTTCCGTGCAAACTATGGAAACTTCAATCTGAACCACACGATGTTGATCCAAGGGGGCGCTCAAGGGAGGTGGGAGGGGTGATTTGCAAACGCGACTTTGCAAATCACCCCTTTCACCTCCCTTAAGCTTGTAAATCACCCCTCCCACCTCTCCTGAGCGCTTCCCTTGGATCAACATCGTGTGGCTCAGATTGAAGTTTCTATAGTTTGCACGGAGAGGTTGGTTTCCACCTGATACGTTCCCTAGTTACAGACGGCTGATCGGTAAATTGAGTTTTTGCAATAAATGTTACGTCGGTAATGATTTTCTGATTTCACGTCTATCTATGGTCGGCAATTCTTCTTTGCGGGTCCAACTGTTGGTCGGTAATTGTCTTTGCTCGGTGGGCTAGAAAAACGAATGGAAAACCAGCACATGGCCCAGAAAAACACAACTCTAGCCTCCTTCTACAGTTCACTCCAAAGACTTCCATAAAATTAGTCCCATAAACTTGTTTTTGTGAGCAATCAAAAATTATGAGAGATAATTTTTCTCCCCTCCAACAATCTCCCCTAAAAGTAGATATAAACACTTTTGACCGGGCCATGTCAACATTTAAGGTCATAAAAACATTAATTCTATTAAAAAAAAGGAATAGGGCCCCTAATTCTTTTTCTGTTTGTAGCTACAAAATGAGAGGAGTTTAGAGCATAGTAAAAAATTGGAGGCAGTTTTAGGATGATGTTAGATAGTATGATTTTTTTATTGAACCCTACTATTTTGGTTTAAAGAAGGTTTAGACACTACAAGAAATCTAGCCTTCTGTGACAATTATGAAGTGACGATCGATCAAAACGTCATTAGGCACTCTGTTTTATGACGATTTATATAGATTCAACAAGTTTGGTGACGAAGATTACATGCGCGTCATAAAAAACAGATAAAAACCGTCACAAACAAAGACTAAGCTATATTATGACAAATGCTTGGCAGTGATAAATTGTCACAACTTTATATTTTTGTCATTAATATTTCTTTCACTAGTTAGTATTGTGGGTCCCGTAGGTACTATCGGTATAAGTAATAAAAAGAAAAATAAAGCATGGCTTCAATCAGGAATAAAACCCGCAGCCTACTAATAGTTAACTCACAATGCATTTTCAGATGACTAACGTCCATTTTTTAAAGTTAATTTATTTAGAACATATTTAGGCCTCTTTTGGAACGCAGGAATTTCACAGGAATCGCACAGGAATTTCACAGGAAACAGTTCAATTTCACAGGAAAAACGCAGGAAAGAAAATTTTTTCCTCCAATCCAAACGAGCCCTTAATAGCCTATTTCAATTGAAAGGAATCTAGCACGCGGCTTGCAAACAACTCATTGCCCAACCTGCTAGCTGCAAACGAACAAGCATACCACTGAACCTTCCTTTTAGTTTAAAAATAAAAATATTTTTCAGCAATTATTTTATACAAAAAACCAATTTTTTTAGATCATACAGAAAACCAATAAAATAAACACATCAGCCTTGGGCTTTTTCCCCTAGCGAAAAAAGAAAGGCTTGGGCTTCATCCTATATCCGCCGCTCATCCGCTTGGTCGCGAGGCCAGCAGCCCATTCGGATATTGATTCCCCTCACCAACGGCCCAGCCCATTCGGATCATTCCCCTTACCCGCGCTCAAAAAAAGAAAAGAGAGTGCCCTAACAGAGCTGGGAATCGAACCCACAGGACCACAACTACTGAATGCCAATAGACTGCCACTACACCAATAAGTCATTCTGGTCTGTTTACTCAACTTGGTTTATTACTTGTAGAGCTGACGTGCGGAATCCAGATGTGGGCCGGCCGAACAAAGTTGGGTCCACGTGTAGGTGCCCTCAGCCACTAGCATATGGGGCCCGCACGTTCCGGCCGCTGATATATGGGTCCTGCCTGTTCATGCTCAAGTTCTTGTTGCATTGCGTTTTTTTTTTTTTTGATTCGCAACTGAAATTTTAAACTTGTATAAGTTCCACATATCTTGTCCAAATGAATTGATTTTTTTTAGATTTTTTATAAAATCACCATCTATCATATGGATTCATCTATATCATGATGATTATGTTACATTTTGCACTTCTGCATCGAATCATTAATTATCACTATTCACTAGTTGCTTCACTTTTTTTAGCGCTCCACAACTTTTTATTTCGGGGATGATTTTTTGCAAATATGTACATGTTACACATATCTACACACACACTTTTCTATGAATTTTTAGGAAGCTCCTAAACTAGTGGGTGTTCACTTGCCACTACATTTTCTTCTAAACTTCATATGATGTATGCGAGAGTCAAGGTTTTCATTGGACTTATAATTTTAATAGAAATATCCCAAAATAATCACAGAGGTTTGTACTGGACATAAAACGTTCTCACAACAAATTTGAGCTCAAAAATAAATATAATTTAGGAGATAAAAAAAGACATAAAAAAAGAAAACCTTTCTATTCCTCCTCCAGTTCCTCCCCCAGCGGCTGCTCGCTAGGGCGCGGGTACGGCTGCCCGGTCGCAGCCTACGCGAGCCCGTCCTTGCCTATGGCGGTGCGGCACATTTCGGCCTCCTCGACAGACACGGGGGCGTACCCGGTTCCCGTGCCGTGCCGTAGAATCGAGGCTGGCGAAGAATCCAAGTCTCCAACTCGTCCGTGACTCCGCCGGGCAAGCGTTCCTCTCCATCTGATGTTTTCTGTGGGTCTGCGTCAAGAGCACCATCCTCGCTCCAAGGATGGCAGTCGGTAGCGCGTTCAACATATGGTTTGCCACTCCTTGCGTTCCATCTCCATTCCATCTGCTTGCCTGCTCTGACTGATGCGCAAGGTGTGCTTGTTGTTTTGTCCCAACAGATCTGGCACCAGATTGCAGCTGCTCAGGGCGAAGCTCTCAGTTCTGTTCAAGGCCAACCCGCAAGGAGCCACATAGCCTTCAGTAACTTTGAGATCTGATTCTTTATATATTCATTTGGTTTCCCAAATATGTGGTCTCTATACACTGAAGTGCATATATGCTGTGTATCCGTATACAAATTCGATGGAATTGCTTTGTCCTGCTCCTTCAACTAGCACTGCTCCTGCGAGAAATCGAACCTTGTGGTGCCTGCTTGTCTCATCACAGGAACTGCAGTGCGTGTGAGAACAATATTGTTCGTAGTCATGACGATATGCATCTACTGAAACCTGTGAGAACAATATTCGGAGTTCGGAGTATTAACTAAAAAGCAATCTTCAGGATGCATCTATTTTACTTAAGTTTATGCCTCATGTAAATCATATTGTGCTATCTGTTCTAGTCATAGAAGTTTTTATATATCTCATAGGTGATCAAATACAGCACTGAAGAAATAAATTGAAACACGTATGATTTGGGAGTACACTGAAAAAATGAATGTGTTGTCATCCTAGTGCCCGTTGGAAATGTAATTTATCATGCATAAACTGCAAAAGTGACATCCTCGACAATCATAGAAATCAGAGATGACTAAGTAGAAGATAATAAAATGAGAGGAAGGGTAATTCGATTATATTATCACCTGTGAGCTAAATTTCACTTTATGTTGAGATATATGTGCTAGTATCTTTCTATTCTGTGGTACTCATAAATTTCAGTTTGCAGGTAACCAAGCCTGAAAAGTAGAGCCAAGGATCCCGCAGGAGTTGGGTAACTGAGATCAGGTTAACGATCTTTCCCATTCCCTCAATGGATTATTGTTCTCTTACAGACTTTTTTATTCTGTTGCCTTGAGTTGGGCTGTTCACTGAGGTGTTACCATAACAGATTTGCTACGTCAATCTTTACTCTTGAAGAGATGCTATTGAAACACTCAGAAGCAGCAAGAGTACAACTAGAAGATACTGAAGAATTAAGGAAGCAAGCTGAGGCAACCAATGTGCTGCGTAGAGTGTTTTTCTTTGACAATGAGTAGGCTAATCGTAACTCTTGACAGCATCGTCGCTTCATCATGATTTGTATTTTTCTTCTCTTTTGCCAGTGGTCTTGAATTGTGGATCGCATTGCATTGTAAACTATGTGAGTGGTGACTCTTTTGACTTTTCACTGGCTGTTGGCTGTTGGTTGTGGTGTTCAAATTCTGATGGACTGTATGTATTTGTATGCTGAATGGTGTCCTGTGTAGATGGGCCTAGCCTAGCTCACAATCTGGCCCGGTGTAGTAATTGTGAAATGTAAAGTTAGCCCGCAACAAAATCAGCCCGTTCTGAATAATAGCTGACGTTGGACCAGGCTTGAAATCAAACCCATAAAAAAACCAGGCCTGTCAAAAATCAGCCCGTTCTAAATAATTGCTAAAAAGGAAATGTGTAAAATGAAAAAGGCCCACAATCGGGCTTAGCCCACAATAGATTGGGCTTAGCCCATACAAGGCTGGTTAATTTATAGGTTTTTGCTGGGATAAATTATAGTTTGTGACGTTTTTTAGCTTGTCATAACTTGTGAAGATGAAGATAGAACAACATTTGTCATAGACTATGATCATAAACGCATAATACATGACGAACACATATTCGTCACTCATCGTCACAAACAGTTTAAGGATGACATAAAATCTAATTTTTGTGTCAAAAAACTAAACGTCATAAAATGCCAAATTTGTTTGTAGTGATTACAAATCTTAAATACGTCCTCGACCTCGAGTCCCTGATGTGGTCCCGGATATTAAACTGTGTCTCCGCACACGCCCTTCTCTTGATCACCCGCCGTCCAGTTCATCATCCGGCAGTGACACCAGGAGCAGAGTCTTTTTATACACGCATGCCATTAATTGATTGATCCACCCCACGAATCTCTCTCTCTCTCTCTCTCTCTCTCTCTCTCTCTCTCTCTCTCCTCTCTCTTCTCTCCTCTCTCTCTCTGGAAAACCCACGCACTCGCCCGCATGAAAACGCAAATTAGGAAATCATTCTGTCCGATCCGTTTTAAAGAAAAAATTATGAGGGTATCAAATAGAAGCGCCATATGGGGAAGTCCATAACACGCCTGCCAACGTGTTCTTTTAGTCAGCTGGCGTTCACTCGTCAAATATTACAGCTATAATGGTGTTCTTAAAATGGTTTACTCAACCTGTGCTGGCCAGCTAACCCTACCTATATGTATGGAGAGGACGCCTCTTCCACCCTCGCTCCATCTACCCATCTTTTGCTACTCTCCAAGTCGTTTCAATCCCAAGTTCCAATATGAGGGACACCATTTCAATGGCCCTATTCATGTCCGTCGCTATACTTTTTGGATCACTAGCACTGCATGTACATTGTAAGTATAGATGATTGATTCATGAAAAATATACATGTGATTATTATTGATGAACAAAATATATGTATCGCAGGTCACCGTCAGCTACGGGACACCAGGAGTTTTGTCGCTACCAGCGTAAACAACACATCATTAGATCAGAGAAAGATCAGCTTGATTTTTTTGTGCCAAGTCGTTCTGCAATTACTTCGATCCTGAATACGCTTATTGCTACTGTTGCCCGAGCGTGGGCCGTAGAGAGTATTGCCATAGGACTCTGGATGAGTGCAGAGCGAATTGTGACGCTTGCAAACCGAAATGCTTGAACTAGCCTCTTGGGTCACTTATCCACGCATTGGATGCACCAATGAACAGTATTTTAATAAGAAGTTGGATACCAAAATCATTAGCCTGGAGGCACGAGATATTTGATAAGTATTTCCTATACATATACATGCGTGAATCAGAAGATGATTTTTTTTTCCCTGAACTAATTGAGATAGGCACTGGTACCGAGCCCCTGTATCTTTAATATACTAATCTCCATGTGTGGGAGCCAGGGGCTTTTCTGGGCGTTTTGGACAACGTGGGTTAGCTTCTGCGTTGACACGTTACGATTACCGTCTCGCTATTCGCGGTAAGTCCCGCTGCGGCAGGCGCCGGCTTTCTCTGTGTTGGGGCCCTGCGTTTTCGGTCCGTCTGTTGGCCCAGCCGGCGGGCACGCTCTTCTCCAGGCCGTCTGCAGTCTTTCGACGGACGTTGGGCCTGATTTCCTTCGCCCATCGATCGTCGGCCTTCCTTCGCCCGTTTCGGTTGCAGGGGCGGCCATCGTGTGGTGTGTTCCCTGACACTGTCGCCGCAGCGGCGCCGTTCCTTTCCTCTTCGCCTCTCCTGCTGGTTTCTCTGCATTCTCGCCTCTCCACTGGTGCGGCTCCTGGTAAGCTTGTTCCATCTGCGGTTCGCATTCTTTTTTTCCTGCCTTCCTCTGATTCGTGTTTGCATTCGTTCCTTGGCCGGCGGGGCCCCCTGTTCTGTGGTTGCCTGTGCTGTGGTGGGTGCTCTTCGTCCGTCGCCGCTCAGTCTCTGCGCGATTTGGGTCGTCTTCGTCTTCGCCGATACCTTCCGAGCCGCCTTCAGTCTCTGCCTGCCTGCATGTTGTTTGCCGCTCGCGCCGCAAGCGGACCGTCCCCCTTCGTGTTTTCGTCTCCCTCCCGGTCGTCGGACCGGTGCTCGGCTCGAGTCGTATGCCGTTGCGCTTTTGCATAAAGTTTTCCTCATGTCTTGTCATCGCTGCTTCCGCGTTGTTTCGCTCTGTGTTGCGTTTCCATCCTCCTGCGTTCTTCTCTTGCTCTTCTCCTATTCCGTGCCGCCATTCCTGTTGCTTCAGGCCGCCGTGGTGCCGTTTCGCCAAGATTTCGATGCTTGCCGCCTTCGTGAATCGTGACCGCTTTGAAAGCGCTGTGGGGCAGGTTGGTTGCTGAATTTGTTCCCCGTTTCTCGCCCGCCATGTTTGTGCTCCTCCTCCTGATGATCCAGTTTTCAGGGTGTTCTTCGAGATGGGGACGAATTGGTGATTGCCTGATTGGAGCAGTGTCGTCGTGCTGCGCTGCGCCTCTGTTCGTTTGGCACTTGCTTTGCTTCCTGTGAGATTACTGCTGCTTTTGTTCTGTCCCCATCAACGTTGCTACTGTCTTTGTGGTGATATAAGTACGTTCCTGTGACCCAATTCGTTTGCTTGATCCTGCATCGTTTCTGTTTAATTTAATCTATGTTTGTGAACCTGCACCCCTCTTTGTTCGTGATGCACATGTATCTTCGTCTTCCTCTGCTTATGGACGACCTGCTCGGTTGTCTATATCTTCAGCTATGCGATCTGTTTCCGTGTCGGGGACTGGTGTCTTTTATGCTTCGTGTACTTTTGTCTCGATTGATTCACTTCGGAGTTACCGGCCTCTTCTCCCATGGCCGAGGCTGCAGCGTCTGCGTCAGGCACAGAGCTGCCGACCCTGAATATTATTCCCACATGTATTTGCGTTCAGGCACAATTTATGTTCTCTTGTGCTTTCGTGTTCGGCTCACGCAGCTTCCGCAGAAACAGCAAACTGGCAAGCAGCAAATTAATACGGATGCCAAACAGAAAACGCCCTTCAGAATACCAAAAAAATACCGCGCAGCGGAGCGCGCTCGCCAATCCTAGTCCTCATCATGCGTGGTGTGAATCCGCTTCGCGTCCGCCCCTCCTTTTAAAAAACGGCGCCGACACGTGGGTCCCGCTTGCTCTCCCACGCCAACGCATCGCCTCTGCCCTCCTCAGCTCCGTTGTCCCCGCTGCGAGAGGATCCTCTGCCAAACTCCCCCCCCCCCCCCCCCCCCTGCAGGTAAGGTCACTGACCAGTGGCCCCGTGCCCATGCGTGGCCCGCCTGTCACTGACCGCACGGCACGGCCCGTACATCAGAGGATCCGGTTCCGTCCCCACAAGGGAACGGGGCTATTGTTTTTTTTTTTTAGATTACACAGTACAACTCAGACACTCACAACACACGCACACTCACCCCTATGAACACACGTATGCAAACCTTACCCCTATGAGCATCTTCGAAGACTGAGCCGGCAAACCTAGAGATACGAAGTCACCGCTGGCGCCTCGCTGTCGACGGGAGCGTCGCCTACCACTGAAAGCACAAATGCCGTTAAATCCTTGGAAATTCGCTCCCACAAAGAGTCGAACCCAGGACCTGAGAGGTGTTACTCGGATGTCTTAACCATTATGCCAAGACCCCTTTCACAACGGGGCTATTGTTGATCGACTTTTTTTTTAAAATAATAGTATTTTAATGATTAATTGCAGATCTGGGGTCCGATTAGCAAAAATTGCAGAAATGGGTGCCTGTCGGTCATCCAGTTACCGACAGGCATGGTATCGGTAACTGGATGACCGATAGGACCCTAATCGGTCATCCAGAGCCCGATTAGTGTTCGGCAGGTTGCCACGTAGGCTATCGGGTAGTCCAAGCAGGCCTGTCGGTCACCCAGCGCCCGATAGGTGCCTGTCGGTCGCCCAGCGCCCGATAGGTGCTTGTCGGTCGCCCAGCGCCCGATAGGTGCCTGTCGGTCTCCCGGTGACCGACAGGCCGCGGAATCTTATCCGGGCCGCGCCGTCCCCTCTCTCTCTCCTCCATTCGAATCGTCCCGACCGACGGCGAGAGAGAGAGAGAGGGCGACGGGCGAGGCGGGAGGAGGAGGAGGAGGAGGACCGGGAGGGGCGGGGAGGGAGAGGAGCTGGCTGTCGGTCGTCCGGTGACCGACAGCCGCTCGCCCGCGCCGCGAGGTGAGTTTGTTTTTTTTTTTTTTTTCTGATTTGTTTAGTTAGATTAACTATGTGGATTAGTAAATTAGTATTGATTAGTGGCTGCGTAGTATAGGGATTAGTAAATTATCTTTAGATTTTTTTTTTTTCTGATTTGTTTAGTTAGATTAACTATTGGATTAGTAAATTAGTATTGATTAGTGGGCTGCGTAGTATAGGGATTAGTAAATTATCTTTAGATTAGTTAAATAATATTAGTGTATGGATTAGTTAACGGTAGGGAAGTTAGTGTAAGTAGTAGAGTAGTATTTTTAGTGAAGTGTAATGGTAGGTAGTAATAAATTATGAAATGCATAATTAAATTTGTAAAAAAAAGGATGCATTGTTATCTGTTAATGAGTGTTAAAATATTTATGTATATGGATAAATTAATTATGTAAAACATATAATGCCGATAGTAATTAATATATTTTTAGCAGGATGTCTGGTGTAGTGAGTTTCCGAGTTTTTACGGAGAAGGTCAAATTGAGCATCGTGATTATGGGGTAGATTTGAGTAAATTCCAGTATGTGGATAGTTCTTTGAATGATCCGATAGAGATGCAACGGGGTGAAGTGTATGGCTGGTTACATAGTCTGTTGAATGTTGATCCTTCAGAATATCGGTTTGTAGTGAGAGCTATGATCCTAGAAAGCATGGAGGCGCATGGAGATGGGAACTTGTAGAAGTGAGAAGCACTAAACATTGGAAGCAATTTGTGAGTATGGGATTGCAACGGCATTTTGCTCACTTGTTGCTGGTGCAATGTAATCGGGTAACCACCCACCATGAAGAGGTTGATGAGAATGTCGTCAATGTGGAGCAGGATGGTGTTGTTGGCCAAATTGTTGATGCGGAGCAGTATGTTAGTGGAGAGCCTATGGTTCACGCAACCAGTGAGGATGAGCCGCAAATAAATGTTAACACACTAGAAGCAGATTCAGGGGAGGTCAATGAGGCAATTGTTGATGAAATGGATAGGGATGATGACGAGTATCGTACCTTCGTTGATGGAAAGGCCGGTCAGGGATGGGGCCTAGGATATGAAGAGCCGCAGGACTGGATCAATATGGAGAACTTAACAGTTAATGATGGACACAATTCATGTTGGCAGTATGATGCTATAGAGGTTCGTCAAGGGCAAATGTTTCCTGATAAGATATCTTTTCAGCATGCCGTGAAGAGGTGGGCGTTCTCAGAGAAGAAGGAGTTCACGGTGGTCATTTCGAACCCGAGGACGTATGACGTCAAGTGCACGGCTCCTGATTGCACATGGAGGGTTCACGGATTCCTGCCTAAAGCTGAGACGTCATTTGTGGCGTCTATTGTGGTAGGCCATTCCTGTTCATTGGATAGGACTCTTCTTAAACACAAGAACATGACTACACAGTTTGTAGCTGAGTACATGTATCCGGAGATTGTGCAGAAGACCGGTATGTCCCCTTTTGCTATAATGCATGCAATTGAGAATCGACTTGGCTATGAGATAAGCTATGATATGGCATGGAGAGCGAAACAAAAGGCCCTGGAAAGAAGGTTCGGGACATACGAGGACTCGTACCACAACCTACCTGGTCTTCTTGAGCTTATGCAAGCTAGGAATATAGGAACCGTGGTTGGAGTGGACGAGTTTCAAAATACAAATGGGGATAGGGTCCTACGCCGAGCTTTTTGGTCATTTGGTTGTATGATACAAGCATTCATGCATTGCCGACCTGTTATTGCTGTGGACGGCACTTTCTTAACTGGTAAGTACAAGGGGCAGACCCTCACAGCTATTGGAGTGGATGGGGAGAATCAGATTGTGCCAATTGCTTTTGCAATTGTGGAGAGTGAGAATACAGATAGTTGGTTGTGGTTTTTGAGGTGGTTGAAGCGAGCGGTTGTTATGCAGAGACCCAATGTCTGCATCTTACATGATCGCCATGCGGGATTATTGTCAGCAATTGAAACGCTGCAGACAGACTATAATGATCAAGAATTTTGGCCCGACCTGCATAGTCGATGGTGCATGAGGCATCTGGGGGCAAACTTCTACAGGCAGTTTAAGAGCAAGCGACTTATGGATATGTTTAAGAAGTTGTGCAAACAGAACCGAAGGAACAAATTTGACACATTATGGGGCGAGCTGGACAAGCTCACTGGCAACTACATGGATGATGTTAAAAAAAAACCTCCTATGCCACGTGATGAGGAGCCGAAGGGGTTAGATCCTTTGCCTAATGAATCGCAGGACAAAATTAGGCGCAGGAGGGGTGGACGAAGGGTGAACTGCTTCTCGGATTGGATAAAGGATGAGCCGATGGAGAAATGGGCATTGATTGCAGATACGGATGGATCACGCTATCACATTATGACCACAAATGGGGCAGAAGTTTATAATTGGGTATTGAAAGGGAGTCGGTGCTTGCCTTTAGTGGGATTGTAGAGTGTATAACTCGTGGAATTCAAACATACCTGCAAGATCGCTATGCAAAAGCAGTTTTGCGTGTTGCCAACCCACAAGTGGTGTTAGTGCTAAGATCACTGAGTACACGAAGAAAAGAGTGCGAAGGGGCAGATGCACATGGTTACGAGAACAGGTAATAGGGAATTCGTCTTTGAAGTGTTGTTGCGGGGTAAGAGCGGACTTGGGATTGGTCGATCCGAAGTTACGATGGAGTGCAAATTGTGGCCACAATTGAACAAATGCGAGTGCAGTTGCAATAAGCCAAAGCTAATGCATTTGCCCTGCTCACATGTATTCACTGGATGTGCCAAGGCAAAGATTAATCCTCATCACTTGTCTCACCGTACTACTGAAGGAAGCTGTGATGGCTACATGGCAGGGCGAGCTACTGGGATGGCGGGCTGTGGCTGATTTCACGAAGCCACCAGAGGGTGAACGTATTTGGGTTCCAGATCCTGAAAAAAAAGTGACAGAGAAGGGTCGCAGAAAGGTTAGGCGTATAAAGAATGATATGGATGAAGCGAATGTGAAGCGTCGTACAAAGGAGTGCTTGGTATGTGGTGGAGATCATTTAAGGAAAGATTGTAGCCGATACCCGGTGGAGAAGGGGCCCGACAACGTGGAGTTCAGGCGTGTTCCTATGCGGAAGCCAAGGAAGCAGAACCAAGAAGCTGGTCCATCGACTTAATTTCATCAAGTCTAATATATTTATGTTTGTTTCTTTGTACCTGTAGTCATCATGTGTGAAGAACTATGTATTCCAATTCCGTATGACTACGTTACCAAACGCTGTGTGTAATAATTATTGGAACACTAAGTATTGTAATGCTTTGATAACTGTTTGTTTATTTATTTTCCTATTTATATGTTAATGCTTCTGTGCACATTACATGTTTCATAGGTAGATGGCTAACCTGGAGTTGATCGATCCAGTGATCGATGCTAAGCATCGATCACGCTTGCCTTCTGGGGACCTTCACGAGACACTGAGACTTAGGACTTTTGACGACTTCTGGAGTGTGGACCCACGTTGGACGCCGAGGTACGCATATGTGAATTGTAGGTTTTAATAATTGTCTATTTCTTCATATTGTGTTTTTTCGGAAATTTAATGCTCTAACACTCGAATGACAGGTTACGTGCGGCAGGGTTGCTACCTCTTGCCCAGTTGTTGGACCCGAGGGGCCGCAGGACCCCTCGTTTTCCAGTGGACCGTGCACTCTTGACAGCGTGGGTGGATCGGTGGAGGCCTGAGACACACACGTTCCACCTCACCGTTGGTGAGATGGCGCCGACACTACAGGACGTCTCCATGCTATATGGAGTCTTCCATCCTTGACTCTTGATATAATTGAGCATTTTCACATCTTCGGGGCAATCCTTGCTCACATGACCAAGTTCTCCACATTCTTCACATGTGGAACGGGCTTCCGCTAGCTTGACGGTCTCTTCCTTGGGAATATGATCAATCTTGTCTAATCTCCTTTGTATGGTGTCAAGCTTGTCCATAAGCAATTCATCATAAGCTCTTTCCACCACACTCTTCATCTTTCCCGTGGAAGGTTGAAGGCTTCTACTTTCTCTCTCACCAACCCATGATTGATTTTGCTCTATCTTCTTGATCAAGCCGTGGCTTGAGCGGGTGTCTTGTCCAAAAACGATCCTCCAGCCGAAGCATCTAAGTGTTGTCGGGACAAAGATTCAAACCCGTGTAGAATCTTTCCACTAGCTCCCATTCAGCAAGACCATTGTGCGGACAAGCATCCTTGTACTCATTGAACCGATTCCATGCTTCTCCAACGCTCTCATCAGCAAGTTGAGTGAATCCAAGGATCTTGTTCTTCAAAGCTTGAGTCTTGCCAGGAGGGAAGTATTTTGCCAAAAATTCTGCAGAAAGTAGATCCCAACTAATCTTGGTCGCGGTAGGTAGCCCATGGTACCACTGCTTAGGACGCCCAATAAGAGATAAAGGGAACAATCGCACCTTGGCTTCATTGTCATTCATATGTTCCAATTGAAAGGTACCGCAGATTTCATGAAAATGTTGCAAATGCATATTAGGATCTTCAGAACCTGTGAACAGTTGCTGACCAACCAAGGACATGTAACGCTCCAGCCGAAAGGGTCTAGCTTGTGCAGTGAATTCAGTCTTGGTGACATTGTCCAAGGCAGGCTTGAGACGATTAGCAATTGGTGTTGCGTCTCCCATGTCTTCTTCTTCAGGAACTTCTTCTTCCTTATCTTCTTCCAAAGCTGCAAACAATGCCTTCGGGCTGAGCGGCTCGCTGTTGTCTTCTATGTCTCCCACTGACTTGCTTCTCTTTTCCGCCTTACGCTTGCGAAAGAGAATCTCTGGATCATCGAGGTAATTAAAGGGTTTATTCGACTTAGCGCCGTCCATACCTGTCTGTAAATGAAACAGGACATATATACTGGAAAAGACAGAGAAATCAAAGAAAGAAAGCTCTGTGCCGGTCGGCACACAGGTGTGCCGGTCGGCACAGCGACCAATTTCTCAAACTTCAAACAATGCCTAATTCGAACAAAGGTCCCCGCAACGGCGCCAGAAAAGACAGCTTGTTGGTCGTATCTACGCACCCACTTATATACCGCAAGAGCACGGTGTACAGTTGTAGTCTTTTTCCCCCTAGAAGAGTATTCCAAGGTTTAATCGAACCACAAGGACCAATGGGAATTAAGCAAAATCATCAGTAAAAGAGTTAGCCAAGCTTTCTAGTGAGCGTGAGCGTGGGTTTCAGGAAAACGGGGTGTTGTGCCGATCGGCACAGGGGATGTGCCGGTCGGCACCATGGTGAAGTTGTCCGAAGTGTTGTCTGAAGAGCCTAGGAACAGATTAGGTCATGGGGTAAGTTAGCCAAGTCTGCTAGTCGAGATCGTAACCAAAAAGCTTAATCAAATAGCATCATAAACGGGATTACTCAATTATTGATAACCGAAGATCGGTAGGTCGAAGCCCCTTTCCGGAATGCCCTGTCACGACCAATTCGCCTTAATCGGTGACCTCTTCCCACTCTACACATCACCTCAAGGATCATCGCGTATGCATTAGCGGCTGTGGAGGTACAGAGGCAACGTGCAAATATGGCGCATTACAAGATCCCAATGCTACCTTAACCACGATGGAGATAGTGAGAGAACGAATCTTGTCACTTCTTTATGCCACCACAATTAAGATAACATCTAATACTTAGTCGTCACTAAGCGTAGGAACAAGCACATGTAAAGACCATAAAATCCAGGCAATCAATAATCAAAACCATTCATCCACATATTCAACCATACTTCAATGATACATAGTGCAAGATACATCACCATCTAGTAGGCCTACCTTGATGGATCACCTCTTTAGCACCAATGGTTCTTGATCAACAACTAGAGAACATGAAGAACGGGGCAAAGCCCCGGTGGCTCTAAACTTACTAGCTGTGTTGTCCCTCTGGCGGCGGATCCCGAAACCTTAGGGCTTTTACAAGTTTATATAGGGCTGTACATCAGGAAGGAACGGATTCTCGGGAAAAGAGTCCTTGTGCCGATCGGCACAGGGTCTGTGCCGATCGGCACGCCTCGTGTCCAGCTCGGTTTCCTCCCTAAGTCGGTTCCGAAGTCCTAGGTAGCTTCCATGTGGGCCTTCCAGTCAGTTTTCTTCGAGATCAAGTCTTGTGTTGCTCTTTCAAATCTTCGAGTATCTTTTATCTCTTCGTGATGAATATCTCTCGAGATTGGTTCGGATAACTTCCTTCTAGAATAAACTGAATGGTGGGCCAGCTTCGGTGGCCTTGGGGTCCCATGTGCCGGTCGGCACATGTCTGTGCCGATCGGCACAGTGGGCCTTTTCTGCTGGTTCTTTTCTCTTCAGGTCCAGATCAGCCACAATGTCCAGAATGTCGTCCTCTTCATCTGTTTCTGTAATAAAGCTCCAGAACGACATATATACAAATATGGTGCTATATCAAGGGTTAATGGCCTATAATGATAACATTTATGCTCTAAATAAGGCGCAGTTGGCATATAAAATGGTATGCTAGAAATCGCCAACAGCTCCCCCACACTTAAACCTTTACTCGTCCCGAGGAAAGTCAAGAATGAAAATCAACTTGCATATAGTCACATCAATCATAGAAGTATTTCAAATCTTCACGAGCTGAGCATTTAGTCATTGTGAGATTAAATCAATTTAGTATTCAGCAAACATGTTCACAATATGGGTATTAAACATGAAAGAGTACTTCCCAAAGCAAACCTTGAAAATATTCAACTTGATGCGCATGACTTTTCCACTTATGTGAATCACCAAAAAGGTATTGTGAGCAAAAGAACTATCCTTCTCAAACGATCAAGTCAACAACTCAACTTCAATCACTCACCTAAATCACTCAAAAGTCTATCCTACTTTATCGATATATGTATGTGTAAGGCCATATGAGTGGCTTGGTGAGGAAATTCAAGGAAAATAGACATAGATCAACAACATATTGCAAAGCTAAGAAATAACTCTAATTGGTTTTACTGAGACTTGTCAAAAGGCCATTAGAAATTGAATTGAGAAAGAAACTCACACCTTTAGAATAGTGGACATATACTTGTGTGAATGAACAATCACAAGTAGAGAATGTAATCTTTTTAAACAGGTGACAAAGCTGTCCTTTCTTCTTTGCATATTTATCAGAAACTTCCTGGCATTTTCGAAGGATATCGAATGCAAAGTGGACATGATCGGAAAAGAAATTCTTGGCTACTAATCAATGATAAGAATTCAAGGGAATTCATCTTCCCCCCACACTCAAATTTTTGCTAGTCCCGAGCAAAACAGCGCAAGGTACAGACTTTATTTACTCTCTTTTTTTTTTTTTTTTTTTTTTTTTTTTTTTTTTTTTGTCTGCGTGCCGGTCGGCACAGCCTTGTGCCGGTCGGCACACTGTCTGTACTTGCCAATTTCGCTCTGGATTTTTCGTTGGAACTGCTGTGTCAGATGTATAGCCAAGAATACAGTAGGATGTGGTCAAGGATTGATGTTCGAATCAAAGAATTTGGTTCTCAAGTATCGGATACTCGGCGAATTATGCATAATTCCAATGCGGTAATTTGCATAGCTCGAGTTAGAATAGGCTAGAAAATCAACACGATACGCGAAAGATGTGGCCATTTTCCAAGTCTCATACCCTAAGAATTAAATCTTAACCGAGCTCAATCATCAATCATAGTCTCTACTTAGCAAAGGCTTAAATTGAGTCACATATATATTTGGCATTGGTGGGCATAACCGAATGATATGGAGTAATTCTAAAGCTCACAATAAGAACATTTGAATTTTATAAAGAAATAGGTACTAAGTCATGTCATCCAAAATTGATCTTTTTGTTAGACCTTGCATGGGAATTTTGAAATGCACTACGCCACATATGAAGTGTTTGCCGAATACACTTTAGTGAAAGTTCGAAATTTTTATTTATGCTCAACATCGCTCGATTATCATTAACACTTCTCAAGATAGACATACATACTCGTATCATTTTTCAAATAAAGAATAAAGATCATCATCATATTGGATTTGAAAGCACGGGCTACATGGTGATGCATCATTCGAAACAAACTACTAGCACACTTGCATAAATAAAACTAAACTACTAGCACACATGCATGAATAAAAGCACACAAACAAACTAAACACACCCGATACATGGTTTCCCAACCCGCTCACACACACATAAGGAAATAAATAAAAAGAGAATGCGAAAGGGAAAGAAAAACGCAAACCGGGAAACCGATACAAGTTGTGCCATACACAACACTCTACCCATCAAATGGAGGTGGCTGATTGTAGTCGAAGCCGTAGTACGCCGCCTCCAATCTCCCGAACTCGTCAATCATCGCATCGGTGTTGCTCCGCATTGCGCCGCCAAGTTGTCGATGCGTTCAACGTATTGCACGTTGTTGTCGATGTACCGATGCATAGGGGCAAAGTTCGCCCCCGGAGGACCTGCAGGAGCATAGTAGGGCGCCCCCTGGAAGTGCTGAGGGTAGACAGGGGGCATACCGAAGTACCTGGGGTTGGTGCCGGTCGGCACCTGTCCTGTGCCGGTCGGCACAAAGCCCGTGCCGATCGGCACGGGTGCCTGCTGCGCTGGTTGATGCTGCGCGGCTGCTGCCGCGTCCCAGCTGTCCCACTCTGCTGCTGCGCTCGCCGAAGACTGGCCGACGACCTCCTTTCT
Organism: Eragrostis nindensis; assembly: GCA_012490785.1. Taxonomy (NCBI): domain Eukaryota; kingdom Viridiplantae; phylum Streptophyta; class Magnoliopsida; order Poales; family Poaceae; genus Eragrostis; species Eragrostis nindensis. The sequence continues at coordinate 60,811 of JAAXCT010002156.1, read as the reverse complement.
CCCGCGCTTGGTCTTGTTACCTTGTGTCGCTCGCGGAGGTCGGCCTCAAGCCAATTCCCTCCGTTGATCTTGTTTGGGAGGAAGAGGGCGAGCTCGGCGCAGGGAAGCTTGATGCCGGTGCCGCACACGTAGTAGCCGAGCTTGGCGCTGCCCGTGATGGTCTTCCCGCGCACCATGGACTCGTCGATGAGCGCGGCTCTTATCCAACAATCTTCCTTCATCATGAGGTTACCTTCGGTGACTTGGAAGATGATTGTTTGGAGGTAGCCTCCAAAAGCTAGTCTCGCCCTAGGGTTGGCCCTTTGGGTAAACCAACTTGACACCATGTCCCGATGGGATTGCACTTGCACGGACTCGCAATGGCGTTGTAGAGCCAATGCAAGTCCGGGTCGGAGATGTTGGTGGTGTCGAGGCGGCCGGTGGTGCGTGCGGCCATCCACCGGTGGAGGATTTGGATCGTGGGGTTCTTGATGTGCCCCCTCTTGCGCTCGTCCGCGTCGGCGATGCGGCGCCAAAATGTGTCGAGCATCTCCGTAGTCGCCGCGCCGTATACGGGGGCCTCCCTTTCAAAACCGAGAGCATCGGAGATGCCCTCGATCGTGATGGAGTAAGGCTCGTCCCGCACACGGAACTTGATCTTGTCGTCTCCTTGCTCGTCCACCTCACGGCTCATGGTGGTGATGAACTCGGTGATGAGCTCGATGTCGAAGCTGCTTGCTTGATCGTGGAGGGTCTCCCATCCAAGGTTGAGGAGGCATTGTTGGAGGTCCGGCCATACCCCGACCTTGGCGAGGAACTCCTCATCCATGTCGATGTTGGGAAGATGCGGCCGCGGATGTTGGTGTAGTAGAACTCCTCCTCGCGACTCGTGAGGGTGAACCCCTCCCGAACCGCGCGCGGTACATATGCCGGCTCGCTCGGCTCGGCCTCCATGGATGATCCGCCCACCGCGGCGGCGGCGGCGGCGGCGGCGGTTGCGCTCCTCGTGCGCGGCCTTGGTCCTCGAGGGATGCCGATGTCGCGGTGGCCGATGAAGAAGTCATCCCGCCCTCGTGGCGGTGTCATCTCGACGGAGAGCTCGGGGCTGTCATAGCCCGCCGAGCTTGCCCTCCGCGTCGAGGTGAAGGAGCCGGTGTCGCTGCCGGAGTTGTTGTCGCCGGCTTGGTGCGATCCTCCGACTTGGTGTGATCCACCGGCGTGGTGCGATCCACCGGAGTGGTGCGATCCGCCGGTGCTGAACCCCCGGCGAATCTTCTTGCCGGCGCTCTTGAGCGTGGAACTAAATCCCTTCATTTCCTGCGAAAGAATGGAAACGAATCGCGCAAATGGAGGAAGTGGAGGAGTGGAAAGGGTTACCAGGGAGTTGTGGCGAAAATGGGGGAGGTGATGCCCCTTCTTATAGCTCTCCATGGCTTCCAAGGGAAGGAACCGCCGGTTCAAATTCCCCGCGCGTGCCGGTCGGCACAACGTCGTGCCGGTCGGCACGATTCAAAATTTCGCGGATTCCGTCGTGCCTCGGCTGCCACGCCTTCTTTTCCTCTTCCCCATGACTTTTACAGTGTCGGATGTCGGGGAACAGGGGCGCACCTGCAAAAGATTAGCTTTCCCACGCTGTGCCGATTGGCACGGTGCCCGTGCCGGTCGGCACGGTTTAAATTTGCACAGATTCGCACGTACCTCGGCTTCAGCAGCTTCTTTTCCTCTTCCCCATGCTTGATACAGTGTTGCATGTCGGGAGACAGGGGAGCACGTTCGAAATTCGAATTTTTCAGTTGGTGCCGATCGCCACGGAGGCCGTGCCGGTCGGCACCTTTGCTCCATCCCGAGGCTGGGTGCTCGGTGTCCCCCCTGTGCTCGGCAGTTGCATGGGTATCAGTGGTCTCTCCTACTTCCAATGTGCGCAGACTTTGATGACAGAATTTTGAATTCCTGGACTTCGTGCCGGTCGGCATACTGTTGTGCCGGTCGGCACTGTGGAGTTCGCGCCCGTTTCAAACTTCGTTGCTTCGTGTTGCCCAAAATTTTGAATTTTCTTCGCGGATGTCAGACTTCCTGTAGCATCGATATTCTTGGAGGTGGCGTTTCCTAGCTGTGCCGATCGGCACGCCGCTGTGCCGGTCGGCAACTGTGCCCAATTTCCGCCAGTGCCTCCTTCCTTCGCAAGGCTCATCCACCATATTCCTGCGACACAGAAAAATACCAAAAGCACGGAAATATTCTCGGAACAATTGTTGCACTTACCTTTCCGAATTTTTTCTTCATCAAATATTCCGCATATTTTCTCCACTTTACCCCTTATTAATTTTCATCTTCAGTTCAGGGTAACTTACAGAGCACGACTTGGCGTGCTTGTACCTGTGCCGATCGGCACAGGCTGTGCCGGTCGGCACCCTCCAGAATTTCCTCTTTTTGTTTCTTTTCTTCCTGCGCTGTTAGCCAACAAGCAAAATACAAAAACAAAAACTGCAGGAAGTAAACAGACAGCGCAGGTGTTCACACAAAAGTTAAACAAACACTTGGACTAACAAATTTTATTCCGGGAGCATTATTGTTGATTACAAGCAAACAATTTAAAGGCCGGGTTGCCCTCCCGGTTAGCACTAAATTTCTAATTCACGGGTTGCCCTCCCGAAAGCACTAACACACAAAGACTCACCCTACGACTCGCTCCCGAAAATTGGGTTGCCTCCCAAAAGCGCTCTTAGTTTTAAAAAAAAAAAGGTCATAGAGCTTGACCTCCCCGCATGAATCACTTCCTTAGCGTCGCTCTACGGGAAAAGTTGCGACACTACAAGGTTCTCATGTCTCTTCTCCTTCAATGATAGGACATATCCTTCCTCCAATTACCCTCGATTGCTTTATGGTGTGGAGACTTGTATTTCTCAACCCACTTGGATGCCGCACGGCCTTCTTCTCCTTTGGGGCGAAAATTGAATGTGTAGGAGGCTCCACTTATGTCGAAACTTATCTTTCCACTCCCCACATCAATGTTCGCCTTCGCTGTCCTCAAGAATGGCCGGCCCAAAATCAATGAAGTCCTTGTCCTTCTATCCATATCAAGCACAATGAAATCCACAGGAACTATATGATCACCAATTTGGACAGGCACATCTTCAGCAATTCCATCGGGATAGCGAACTCTGGCAAATTCAAACTTGTAAAGACATAGCGAGGCATGACACTTACACTTGCTCCAAGATCGCATAAAGCCCCTTCAAAGATTTGAGCTCCAATCAAACACCGGATACTAGGAGATCCGGGGTCGGGCTTCTTTTCTGGTGTAATGTCATTAATAGCTGCAGTGCACTCTCTTGTCATCTTCACTACTTCTTCCGATGCTAAGGACTTCTTGCTTTGCATAATATCCTTTATGTACTTAGCATAGGTGGGCACTTGAAGAGCATCAAGGAACGGTACATTGATATATAACTTCTTCATAATATCGACAAACCTGGAGAATTGCTCATCATGATGTCGAATTCTTTCTGTCTTGGTCAACAGCTGCGTATCCAGAAAGGTAGCAGGACCATGTTCCTTGTTCTCAGTTCCCTTCTTCAGACCCGAGAGGTCGATTTCTTCACTGTGCCGATCGGCACCATCCTCGTGCTGGTCGGCACCGTCAACTGTAGCGTGCCGATCGGCACCTGTGTCGTGCCGGTCGGCACGAGGTCGTCTTGCCCCAGCTGCGAACTTTGGATCTTCAGTTTGCTTCCCAGACCTCGTCTCGATGGATTTCAGCTGTTCTGCAGAGCGGGTATTACCAGGAAGAGCTCCTTTCTCGCCTTTTACCGACTCCGCCAATTGCGCCATTTGTTTCTCCATCATCTTCATGAATTGGAGAATTTGCTGATTAGAACTTCCCACTTCGATGACCTTGTCATTGATTGTTTCAAGCACACGATCAACTTCCTTGAATTTAGCTTGAGTGTCCTTGTTAACTTTCTCTTGAGCTTGAAAGAACTCTTGGCATTGAATACGAAGAGGGATGGCATTTTGCATAGACGACGATGGGGTGAAGCTACTCCTTTGTTGCTGATATGGAGTCTTCCATCCTTGACTCTTGATATAATTGAGCATTTTCACATCTTCGGGGCAATCCTTGCTCACATGACCAAGTTCTCCACATTCTTCACATGTGGAACGGGCTTCCGCTAGCTTGACGGTCTCTTCCTTGGGAATATGATCAATCTTGTCTAATCTCCTTTGTATGGTGTCAAGCTTGTCCATAAGCAATTCATCATAAGCTCTTTCCACCACACTCTTCATCTTTCCCGTGGAAGGTTGAAGGCTTCTACTTTCTCTCTCACCAACCCATGATTGATTTTGCTCTATCTTCTTGATCAAAGCCGTGGCTTGAGCGGGTGTCTTGTCCAAAAACGATCCTCCAGCCGAAGCATCTAAGTGTTGTCGGGACAAAAGATTCAAACCCGTGTAGAATCTTTCCACTAGCTCCCATTCAGCAAGACCATTGTGCGGACAAGCATCCTTGTACTCATTGAATCGATTCCATGCTTCTCCAACGCTCTCATCAGCAAGTTGAGTGAATCCAAGGATCTTGTTCTTCAAAGCTTGAGTCTTGCCAGGAGGGAAGTATTTTGCCAAAAATTCTGCAGAAAGTAGATCCCAACTAATCTTGGTCGCGGTAGGTAGCCCATGGTACCACTGCTTAGGACGCCCAATAAGAGATAAAGGGAACAATCGCACCTTGGCTTCATTGTCATTCATATGTTCCAATTGAAAGGTACCGCAGATTTCATGAAAATGTTGCAAATGCATATTAGGATCTTCAGAACCTGTGAACAGTTGCTGACCAACCAAGGACATGTAACGCTCCAGCCGAAAGGGTCTAGCTTGTGCAGTGAATTCAGTCTTGGTGACATTGTCCAAGGCAGGCTTGAGACGATTAGCAATTGGTGTTGCGTCTCCCATGTCTTCTTCTTCAGGAACTTCTTCTTCCTTATCTTCTTCCAAAGCTGCAAACAATGCCTTCGGGCTGAGCGGCTCGCTGTTGTCTTCTATGTCTCCCACTGACTTGCTTCTCTTTTCCGCCTTACGCTTGCGAAAGAGAATCTCTGGATCATCGAGGTAATTAAAGGGTTTATTCGACTTAGCGCCGTCCATACCTGTCTGTTAAATGAAACAGGACATATATACTGGAAAAGACAGAGAAATCAAAGAAAGAAAGCTCTGTGCCGGTCGGCACACAGGTGTGCCGGTCGGCACAGCGACCAATTTCTCAAACTTCAAACAATGCCTAATTCGAACAAAGGTCCCCGGCAACGGCGCCAGAAAAAGACAGCTTGTTGGTCGTATCTACGCACCCACTTATATACCGCAAGAGCACGGTGTACAGTTGTAGTCTTTTTCCCCTAGAAGAGTATTCCAAGGTTTAATCGAACCACAAGGACCAATGGGAATTAAGCAAAATCATCAGTAAAAGAGTTAGCCAAGCTTTCTAGTGAGCGTGAGCGTGGGTTTCAGGAAAACGGGGTGTTGTGCCGATCGGCACAGGGGATGTGCCGGTCGGCACCATGGTGAAGTTGTCCGAAGTGTTGTCTGAAGAGCCTAGGAACAGATTAGGTCATGGGGTAAGTTAGCCAAGTCTGCTAGTCGAGATCGTAACCAAAAAGCTTAATCAAATAGCATCATAAACGGGATTACTCAATTATTGATAACCGAAGATCGGTAGGTCGAAGCCCCTTTCCGGAATGCCCTGTCACGACCAATTCGCCTTAATCGGTGACCTCTTCCCACTCTACACATCACCTCAAGGATCATCGCGTATGCATTAGCGGCTGTGGAGGTACAGAGGCAACGTGCAAATATGGCGCATTACAAGATCCCAATGCTACCTTAACCACGATGGAGATAGTGAGAGAACGAATCTTGTCACTTCTTTATGCCACCACAATTAAGATAACATCTAATACTTAGTCGTCACTAAGCGTAGGAACAAGCACATGTAAAGACCATAAAATCCAGGCAATCAATAATCAAAACCATTCATCCACATATTCAACCATACTTCAATGATACATAGTGCAAGATACATCACCATCTAGTAGGCCTACCTTGATGGATCACCTCTTTAGCACCAATGGTTCTTGATCAACAACTAGAGAACATGAAGAACGGGGCAAAGCCCCGGTGGCTCTAAACTTACTAGCTGTGTTGTCCCTCTGGCGGCGGATCCCGAAACCTTAGGGCTTTTACAAGTTTATATAGGGCTGTACATCAGGAAGGAAAGGATTCTCGGGAAAAGAGTCCTTGTGCCGATCGGCACAGGGTCTGTGCCGATCGGCACGCCTCGTGTCCAGCTCGGTTTCCTCCCTAAGTCGGTTCCGAAGTCCTAGGTAGCTTCCATGTGGGCCTTCCAGTCAGTTTTCTTCGAGATCAAGTCTTGTGTTGCTCTTTCAAATCTTCGAGTATCTTTTATCTCTTCGTGATGAATATCTCTCGAGATTGGTTCGGATAACTTCCTTCTAGAATAAACTGAATGGTGGGCCAGCTTCGGTGGCCTTGGGGTCCCATGTGCCGGTCGGCACATGTCTGTGCCGATCGGCACAGTGGGCCTTTTCTGCTGGTTCTTTCTCTTCAGGTCCAGATCAGCCACAATGTCCAGAATGTCGTCCTCTTCATCTGTTTCTGTAATAAAGCTCCAGAACGACATATATACAAATATGGTGCTATTATCAAGGGTTAATGGCCTATAATGATAACATTTATGCTCTAAATAAGGCGCAGTTGGCATATAAAATGGTATGCTAGAAATCGCCAACAACCTGCTAGCTGCAAACGAACAAGCATACCACTGAACCTTCCTTTTAGTTTAAAAATAAAAATATTTTTCAGCAATTATTTTATACAGAAAACCAATTTTTTTAGATCATACAGAAAACCAAATAAAATAAACACATCAGCCTTGGGCTTTTTCCCCTAGCGAAAAAAGAAAGGCTTGGGCTTCATCCTATATCCGCCGCTCATCCGCTTGGTCGTGAGGCCAGCCGCCCATTCGGATATTGATTCCCCTCACCAACGGCCCAGCCCATTCGGATCATTCCCCTTACGCGCGCTCAAAAAAAAAAAAAGAGAGTGCCCTAACAGAGCTGGGAATCGAACCCACAGGGCCACAACTACTGAATGCCAATAGACTGCCACTACACCAATAAGTCATTCTGGTCTGTTTACTCAACTTGGTTTATTACTTGTAGAGCTGACGTGCGGAATCCAGATGTGGACCGGCCGAACAAAGTTGGGTCCACGTGTAGGTGCCCTGAGCCACAGCATATGGGGCCCACACGTTGCGGCCGCTGATATATGGGTCCTGCCTGTTCATGCTCAAGTTCTTATTGCACTACTTTTTTTTTTTTTGATTCGCAACTGAAATTTTAAACTTGTATAAGTTCCACATATCTTGTCCAAATGAGTTGATTCTTTTTTTAGGTTTTTTATAAAATCACGATCTATCATATGGATTCATCTATATCATGATGATTATGTTACATTTGCACTTCTGCATCGAATCGTTAATTATCACTATTCACTAGTTGCGTCACTTTTTTTTTAGCTCTCCACAACTTTTTATTTCGGGGATGATTTTTTGCAAATATGTACATGTTACACATATCTACACACACACTTTTCTATGAATTTTTAGGAAGCTCCTAAACTAGTGGGTGTTCACTTGCCACCACATTTTCTTCTAAACTTCATATGATGTATGCGAGAGTCAAGGTTTTCATTGGACTTATAATTTTAATAGAAATATCCCAAAATAATCACAGAGGTTTGTACTGGACATAAAACGTTCTCACAACAAATTTGAGCTCAAAAATAAATATAATTTAGGAGATAAAAAAGACATAAAAAAAGAAAATCTTTCTATTCCTCCTCCAGTTCCTCCCCCAGCGGCTGCTCGCTAGGGCGCGGGTACGGCTGCCCGGTCGCTGCCTACGCGAGCCCGTCCTTGCCTACGGCGGTGCGGCACATTTCGGCCTCCTCGACAGACACGGGGGCGTGCCCAGTTCCCGTGCGGTGCCGTAGAATTGAAGCTGGCGAAGACTCCAACTCGTCCGTGACTCCGCCGGGCAAGCGTTCCTCTCCATCTGATGTTTTCTGTGGGTCTGCGTCAAGAGCACCATCCTCGCTCCAAGGATGGCAGTCGGCAGCGCGTTCAACATATGGTTTGCCACTCCTTGCGTTCCTTCTCCATTCCATCTGCTTGCCTGCTTTGACTGATGCGCAAGGTGTGCTTGTTGTTTTGTCCCAACAGATCTGGCACCAGATTGCAGCTGCTCAGGGCGAAGCTCTCAGTTCTGTTCAAGGCCAACCCACAAGGAGCCACATAGCCTTCAGTAACTTTGAGATCTTATTCTTTATATATTCATTTGGTTTCCCAAATATGTGGTCTCTATACACTGAAGTGCATATATGCTGTGTATCCGTAAACAAATTCGATGGAATTGCTTTGTCCTGCTCCTTCAACTAGCACTGCTCCTGCGAGAAATCGAACCTTGTGGTGCTCTGCTTGTCTCATCACAGGAACTGCAGTGCGTGTGAGAACAATATTGTTCGTAGTCATGACGATATGCATCTACTGAAACCTGTGAGAACAATATTGTTCGGAGTATTAACTAAAAAGCAATCTTCAGGATGCATCTATTTTACTTAAGTTTATGCCTCATGTAAATCATATTGTGCTATCTGTTCTAGTCATAGAAGTTTTTATATATCTCATAGGTGATCAAATACAGCACTGAAGAAATAAATTGAAACACGTATGATTTGGGAGTACACTGAAAAAATGAATGTGTTGTCATCCTAGTGCCCGTTGGAAATGTAATTTATCATGCATAAACTGCAAAAGTGACATCCTCGACAATCATAGAAATCAGAGATGACTAAGTAGAAGATAACAAATGAGAGGAAGGGTAATTCGATTATATTATCACTGTGAGCTAAATTTCACTTGAAAGGATCAAGGGCACCGAGAGGGGGGAGGGTGAATCGGTATCTCAATAATTTCTCCCAAACGTGCTTAAGGCGTGAAGCTAGCAAGACTAGATATGGTGACAACAAGAAGCTTGCGATGCGCGCACACAATCTAGTCTAGCCACAAGCAACACCCTAACATGCAATTCTACTGAGTAACAAGAGACAACCTATCAAGCAATTCTACTAGCAAGAAAGTAAATGCTAGTAAGTAAAGGAGATAGAGATAGGAATGCTCATGATTTTTCCCGTGGTCTCGGAAGGATGGCGCCTTCCCCTACTCCACGTTGGGTCACTCCCGTCGGAGTCTCGACCCCGTCCTCCCTCCGCTCGATGGCGATCCCTCCTAGAGCACACTTCACCCTCCGAGTGAAGTCGCGGGCACGTCCCGCCGGGCTCTCTTCCAGGTACTCCTCCGGAGGTAAGGCTCCGCACTTGATGCGTGCCAAAGGGAGCTCCACTAGTGATGCTTCTTTCGCACGGGAAGCTCCAAGACCGTATACAAACTTGTGTCGGCTTCCACAATCTCCTTAGACAGCTCAACACCGACGCCTAACCGGTCTAGGCCTTGCCATAGACCAAAAGTAACAAACCGAAGTGACTCTCTCAAGCTCACACTAGCCTAGAGATCAAGTGGATGCAATTGCTACTCTCTCAAGCACTAGGATCACTCCAAATCCTTCACAAGTGCTTCTCTCCCTTGCTCTTGGCTTCCTCTGAGTTTCCTGCACTCCAACAATGGCCAAGAGACCCCTCAAGGGGCGAGCAACCAACTATTTATAGGCTACCAACCCAAAACTAGCTGTTGCCCAAAAGTGCCTAGGAAACAAAGAGACCGTACCATGGACCGTACCGTCCGGTCCCTTTCTGACCGTACCGTCCGGTCTCTATTTCCAGACATTCTTCAATTTCCTTCTTCTCTGTCAATGAAGACCGTACCGTCCGGTCCCTAGGACCGTACCATCCCGGTCGATCGTCCGGTCTTCATTTCTTCCACTTCCAGAAACTTCAGCTTCTCTGTCTAGAACTCTTCTAATGACCGTACCATGCGGTCTCATGACCGTACCGTCCGGTCAATACTACGGTCTTCATTTTCTCAGCATCCCGAGACTTCACTTCTCTGTCTGGATCTTCAATGAAGACCGTACCATACGGTCCTTAGGACCGTACTGTCCGGTCTCTTCTGCATAAGCTGAAAACTTGATCCACTTCTTGATCCTTGCTTCCAACTTCTCCATTCTTGGTTCCTCTTCTTCTCTTCAGCTACCCTAGCCCTCAAGAGACTCACAATGCATCCATATGATCTCTAACCTAGTGTGCTCTAAGAGAACCAATTCGATCCCTCTAGTCCGGTTTTTCCTATGGACTCAAGCTAACATCTATACCAAGCCAACACTTGCTTGGTTCTATCATGTCCTTAGCCTTGATCCATCTTCAACCTTGACTCCATCAAGTTCTCGATCCGAATTGTCGAGGCAACCAATCATCAAGTCGTCGATAAAGATAGAGTATGTGGGACGACGCTTCATTGACATGACCATTTGAATATCCTACATGGAAATGTTAGTCACATCAATATGGTCACCCAATCACCGAAATATTCATACCTTTAGGGTTTCCAAACTCCAATGGTCATGAAGCTTACATCACTTTATGTTGAGATATATGTGCTAGTATCTTTCTATTCTGTGGTACTCATAAATTTTAGTTTGCAGGCAACCAAGCCTGAAGAGTAGAGCCAAGGATCCCGCAGGAGTTGGGAAACGGAGATCAGGTTAATGATCTTTCCCATTCCCTCAATGGATTATTGTTCTCTTACAGACTTTTTTATTCTGTTGCCTTGAGTTGGGCTGTTCACTGAGGTGTTACCATAACAGATTTGCTACGTCAATCTTAACTCTTGAAGAGATGCTATTGAAACACTCAGAAGCAGCAAGAGTACAACTAGAAGATACTGAAGAATTAAGGAAGCAAGCTGAGGCACCAATGTGCTGCGTAGAGCGTTTTTCTTTGACAATGAGTAGGCTAATCGTAACTCTTGATAGCATCATCCCTTCATCATGATTTGTATTTTTCTTCTCTTTTGCCAATGGTCTTGAATTGTGGATCGTATTGCATTGTAAACTATGCTGGTGAGTGGTGACTCTTTTGACTTTTCACTGGCTGTTGGCTGTTGGTTGTGGTGTTCAAATTCTGATGGACTGTATGTATTTGTATGCTGAATGGTGTCCTGTGTAGATGGGCCTAGCCTAGCTCACAATCTGGCCCGGTGTAGTAATTGTGAAATGTAAAGTTAGCCCGCAACAAAATCAGCCCGTTCTGAATAATAGCTAACGTTGGACCAGGCTTGAAATCAAACCCATAAAAAAACCAGGCCTGTCAAAAATCAGCCCGTTCTAAATAATTGCTAAAAAGGAAATGTGTAAAATGAAAAAGGCCCACAATCGGGCTTAGCCCACAATAGATTGGGCTTAGCCCATACAAGGCTGGTTAATTTATAGGTTTTTGCTAGGATAAATTATAGTTTGTGACGTTTTTTAGCTTGTCATAACTTGTGAAGATAGAACAAACATTTGTCATAGACTATGATCATAAACGCATAATACATGACGAACACATATTCGTCACTCAATCGTCACAAACAGTTTAAGGATGACATAAAATCTAATTTTTGTGACAAAAAACTAAACGTCATAAAATGCCAAATTTATTGTAGTGATTACAAATCTAAATACGTCCTCGACCTCGAGTCCCTGATGTGGTCCCGGATTAAACTGTGCTCTCCGCACACGCCCTTCTCTTGATCACCCGCCGTCCAGTTCATCATCCGGCAGTGACACCAGGAGCAGAGTCTTTTTATACACGCATGCCATTAATTGATTGATCCACCCCACGAATCTCTCTCTCTCTCTCTCTCTCTCTCTCTCTCTCTCTCTCTCTCTCTCTCTCTCTCTGGAAAACCCACGCACTCGCCCGCATGAAAACGCAAATTAGGAAATCATTCTGTCCGATCCGTTTTAAAGAAAAAATTATGAGGGTATCAAATAGAAGCGCCATATGGGGAAGTCCATAACACGCCTGCCAACGTGTTCTTTTAGTCAGCTGGCATTCACTCGTCAAATATTACAGCTATAATGGTGTTCTTAAAATGGTTTACTCAACCTGTGCTGGCCAGCTAACCCTACCTATATGTATGGAGAGGACGCCTCTTCCACCCTCGCTCCCATCTAACCCATCTTTTGCTACTTCTCCAAGTCGTTTCAATCCCAAGTTCCAATATGAGGGACACCATTTCAATGGCCCTATTCATGTCCGTCGCTATACTTTTTGGATCACTAGCACTGCATGTACATTGTAAGTATAGATGATTGATTCATGAAAAATATACATGTGATTATTATTGATGAACAAAATATATGTATCGCAGGTCACCGTCAGCTACGGGACACCAGGAGTTTTGTCGCTACCAGCGTAAACAACACATCATTAGATCAGAGAAAGATCAGCTTGATTTTTTGTGCCAAGTCGTTCTGCAATTACTTCGATCCTGAATACGCTTATTGCTACTGTTGCCCGAGCGTGGGCCGTAGAGAGTATTGCCATAGGACTCTGGATGAGTGCAGAGCGAATTGTGACGCTTGCAAACCGAAATGCTTGAACTAGCCTCTTGGGTCACTTATCCACGCATTGGATGCACCAATGAACAGTATTTTAATAAGAAGTTGGATACCAAAATCATTAGCCTGGAGGCACGAGATATTTGATAAGTATTTCCTATACATATACATGCGTGAATCAGAAGATGATTTTTTTTCCCTGAACTAATTGAGATAGACACTGGTACCGAGCGCCCTGTATCTTTAATATACTAATCTCCATGTGTGGGAGCCAGGGGCTTTTCTGGGCGTTTTGGACAACGTGGGTTAGCTTCTGCGTTGACACGTTACGATTACCGTCTCGCTATTCGCGGTAAGTCCCGCTGCGGCAGGCGCCGGCTTTCTCTGTGTTTGGGGCCCTGCGTTTTCGGTCCGTCTGTTGGCCCAGCCGGCGGGCACGCTCTTCTCCAGGCCGTCTTGCAGTCCTTTCGACGGACGTTGGGCCTGATTTCCTTCGCCCATCGTTCGTCGGCCTTCCTTCGCCCGTTTCGGTTGCAGGGGCGGCCATCGTGTGGTGTGTTCCCTGACACTGTCGCCGCAGCGGCGCCGTTCCTTTCCTCTTCGCCTCTCCTGCTGGTTTCTCTGCATTCTCGCCTCTCCACTGGTGCGGCTCCTGGTAAGCTTGTTCCATCTGCGGTTCGCATTCTTTTTTTCCTGCCTTCCTCTGATTCGTGTTTGCATTCGTTCCTTGGCCGGCGGGGCCCCCCTGTTCCTGTGGTTGCCTGTGCTGCTGGTGGGTGCTCTTCGTCCGTCGCCGCTCAGTCTCTGCGCGATTTGGGTCGTCTTCGTCTTCGCCGATACCTTCCGAGCCGCCTTCAGTCTCTGCCTGCCTGCATGTTGTTTGCCGCTCGCGCCGCAAGCGGACCGTCCCCCTTCGTGTTTTCGTCTCCCTCCCGGTCGTCGGACCGGTGCTCGGCTCGAGTCGTATGCCGTTGCGCTTTTGCATAAAGTTTTCCTCATGTCTTGTCATCGCTGCTTCCGCGTTGTTTCGCTCTGTGTTGCGTTTCCATCCTCCTGCGTTCTTCTCTTGCTCTTCTCCTATTCCGTGCCGCCATTCCTGTTGCTTCAGGCCGCCGTGGTGCCGTTTCGCCAAGATTTCGATGCTTGCCGCCTTCGTGAATCGTGACCGCTTTGAAAGCGCTGTGGGGCAAGTTGGTTGCTGAATTTGTTCCCCGTTTCTCGCCCGCCATATTTGTGCTCCTCCTCCTGATGATTCAGTTTTCAGGGTGTCCTTCGAGATGGGGACGAATTGGTGATTGCCTGATTGGAGCAGTGTCGTCGTGCTGTGCTGCGCCTCTGTTCGTTTGGCACTTGCTACGATATCATCGTATGATACTACGATTCCAGAAACATTTCTCACTTGGTCCTTTATACTCACCGTATGATATTATGACCTTCACCGTATAATACAGTGACTCCATAGATGTCCTACTAGACTCCGTCTCTTGAGTCACAGTATGCTGACCTGGCTATCACCGTATCATACACCGTCTCTACCAAAGCTGAGACTCCTTCATATCTTCTTGAACTTGCTTCCAACTTCATCCACTTGGCTCCTCAAATTCTCCATTTCCACTCTAGTGGCCGAGAGACTCTTTGAGCATCCACTCACCTCTACCACTAGTGTGACCTAAGAGAAACGACTCGATCCCCCTTTATAGTCTGGTTTCTCCTATGGACTCAAGTCTACATCTACACCAAGCTAATACTTGCTTAGTTCTAGCTTGTCTTTAGCCTTGATCCATCTCCTCAACCGCTACCTCCATCAAGTCCTTAATCCTTGTCGTCGAGGCAACCAATCACCGGGATGAAAACCAGCTCTTCCGATCATGTGACCATATGAAAACATTTCCTTCATCCAAAGATGTTAGTCACAATGATCTAGTTGTCATAAAAGACAACCCGATCGAATCATCATATAATATGCATAAGATATATAACAAGAACTAGCACAATAACACCATCACATAAGAAACAAGATCATCATGGTATAGGATATAAGGCAAGACTAACATGATGGTCAAGAGTATGTCAAAGTATATGACACATAGAAGAACACATGACATACACACCTTGTCTCTTACCTCATATGTGTAGTAGTCACCTCGTACACTACAACAAAAACCTTCTATAGAGGCATTTTGTTATAGGCATTTTTCTAATTTGCCTCTATTGCCTTGTAGAGGCATATATTTGTGACATCTTCAAATATGTCTTAAACCTAGAGACAGGACCTGTGAAAATTCTGAAAAAGAAAGTGTCATATGGATGGTAGAGGCATTATTTGAGGCATTTTGTAAAGTGTCCACGTATAAACAGTGTAGCGACATTTTTTACGACATCTTGAAAATGCCGGTATCTTGTAGAGGCATTATTAGAGGCATCTTTTGAGTCTCTAGGGACACTTTTTTATAAGTTTGTGGCTGTTTATGAACTACACATAAGAATAATAATCCAGACATAGACACATTGTGATGTTTGGGTGAGTTGGCTAGCAAGACTCAACAAGTTATTATTAGTCCATGAGGTCTTGAGTTCAAAGCTTCAAAACTACAATAATTTTGACAATTTATTCAACACTATAGAAATGCCTCTATGCTTGCTAAGACATTATATAATGCCTCTATGAAATTGTCACAAATTTAGTAGAGACACTTTTAAAAGTGCCACTATGTTCCTAGAGTCAATGCATGGCAAGGCATTTATGAGGCGTTTTAGAAAGTGTCTCTATGATTGTCTAGAGACAATTTTAAAATGCCTCTACTATATTAAAAAAATGCCTCTACAAGCCATTTCTCTTGTAGTGGTAGAGTGGTCCTCATTTTCACTTCTCCTCTTTACCATCTTCCTTGCAACCTTTGAGACGTTGGCACTCCAATAGTGTATCACTACATCCATAAGACTAAACATCTTGCACACTAGCAAACCTCGTTAATCTCAATAACTATGTTGACATCAATCAACAAAACCTATGAACCATGATCTAGGTTCATTGATCTTACAGACTTGTCACTTAATCTAAGAATGTCATTCCACCAGAAAGAACCTTTTTCACTTGCTGCAAGCGGTACAGATCCATCAGCATAGTGTGTTGCCCATATCACGTTAACCCACGGGATGTCTTCTTTGTCATAGAATTTTTTCAGTTGTTTCATGAGCAATGCCTCGTTCTGCACTCTCAGATTCTTTATGCCTAGACCCCCTCTTTCTTTTGGCATAGAGACTCTGTTCCATGCTACAAGTGGTTTACCTTCTGCATTAACATCATTTCCTCTCCAAACACAATCCTTCAGTGCCCTCTCAAAGGAGTCAATGACAGTAAGGTGAATCTTTCGAGTGCACATTGCATAGGTGAGGATTGGAGCCACCGCACTATCTGCATAAGTAGTTCTGCCTGCCATGCTTAACCATGTAACTGTTGAGGTGATCATTCTTTCCACCTTATTCATAATGGGGAGGTGATGTTCTACCCTTGGCTTGGTTGTACCCATCGGCAGGCCCAGGTATGTGAATGCGAAAGAGACCAGCTGACAACCAAATACCCCAGCCAACCTGGTTGCTTCTTCCTGTTGTAAATTGATTGGTAGCAAGCAGGACTTTGCATAGTTGACTTTCAAACCCGTGGAGTGCATAAACAAAGAATCACTGGAACATGAGAAGGAACTTCAGTCACACACAATAATGTGGATTTGTGTCATATTCAGTCATGATCTAAATCCATATCCAGGCAAAATAAAGAGTTATCTATAACCTGTTGGGCAAATATATTCACATCAGTGAGAGGAAGGTTTCTCTATATTGCCATTGTAGAAAGAAAACCAATATATTCATATCAATGAGAGGAAGGAAAATCTCAGGTCAGAAATAGCATTCTCTATATTACCATTGTAGAAAGAAAGCAGCAACAAATCTGAACTAAGAAATTCTATTATCGCATCAGTCTAACTTCATTTTGTTCAGCTTTGGTCTCAGGATGCCAAAAAAAACTCATCACAAAATACAATCATATATATTCCTTTTTGTCGGTATAAATTAACCAAGCCACATGTCCATATTCTGAATATTTTCTAATGAAAACACAAGATTGTATCAGAAATTGTGGTGTGGGAATAATTTTATAGACAGGAACCAATGACTCCATAGTACGGAGCTCATCCAGTAATTGTTCCTTTCATAAGGCATACATGCATGCAAAATATTCTGGTTTTCTATTGAAAATAGCGTAGATTGGAGCACAGGAATACAGGATACCGAGAGTCATTTGCAAAACGAAAATAAAAGTGTTCTTCAATCAGGCATACAATCTTCTGACTAACTCGGCGAGTTTGATTGAAGAGCCGAATGCAAGCTGGAAAATGGTGATCGAAGCAAACTTCATTCGAACTTTGTAGTAGCATCCTGATCCTCCGCCGCTGTGCATAGAATTACATGATCGGGTAAAGGCAACTAAAAACAGAATCAGAGTACAACTTATGAATGAATAGGCTGGTGTTGTTGTGCTAACGCACAAGGGAATGCCAGTTGTCAGTGGACTCATCATCAATTATACCAATGTTGTCTTCATCTTGAAATGATGAAGAAAGTAAAGGAGGGAAGTCAAGTAGAGGGGTGTAACACTGGCCTAAACAGGGAATGAAAAGCTGTTGAAAATAAGGAAACACCTTTTCATATTAATCTTCATTCTTGAATTTTCTTTTTCTTTTTTTTGATATACATAGATTAAAACGGAAATGAAAAGGATATGAACGTGCCAAAATAAATATTGTATAGCATTTTTGGTATTTAGTATGGGATTACTATTTTTGTCGCAAAGACACCTTACTGAGATGGTTCATGAGGACCAGCAGGTGGCAGTGAGTACTTCGTAGGTGTAACATCTTTGATCTACAGAGCAATCTCAGGGATTAGAGACAGCAATAATAAGAAAACATAAAAACCTTAATGAGGAAAGCAAATGATAAATTTTATAGCTAAGAACAGTACCAGCAGCTGCTGCTTATCTAGTGTTTCAGAAATAAGCCCTGTAGTCTCCTAGGTGTGCTGGTATTCTTGTCTGTTTCTACACCAGGCTGCACGAGGTCTCTGGGTGAAAACCCAGTCCAGATGCTGGACGAGCGATGGCGGCCCCTTTGGCGTCGTTCCCTCCTTGGAGGCATCGTCTCTTGAGACCCTACTTGGCTCGCAGCATGGTCGTTCCACTGTCTACGACGGCTTCAACAGAGATCGGCAACTCCGCCACACGGCATGCTAGAAGGGTGTTGCCAAGCTCACGTCGAGGCGACCGCTTCCTCGAGGACGACCTTGGGTTGTCACATGGTTGTCGCTTGGCTGCTTGCAGCGGACCACAGCGGTTGGTGTTGCTTGGCAACGATCTGTGCGGTGTGGGACAGCGTCGGGACGACGGCGCTTGCGGCAACGGAAACTTGGGACGACTTGGCTTGCAGCAGATCGCGGCGAGGGGCTCAACATGGTTGGGTCCTTTCGGTGCGGTACAGCGTCGGAAGATGGCGCAAGCGACTTTCCTTGATCTTCTGGCTTCGCGGCTGTGGCTTTGCGCGAGGGCAAAGCAACGAGGTGATGTCGGCCTGAGGCGGTGACTCGGCTGCTTGTTTCAGGCTTTGGGAGCGGGGCATCTCTGCTAACCACCTTGACGGCGACCTTGGAAACGAATTCGGAGCATGAGCTCCGTGGCGGGCGTGGCGAGGGCCCTGCGCACGAGTGATAGGGGGAGTCCAACGGCGGATGCGGCAAGGCCCCCGCGCGTTGTGATGCGGCTCGGATTCGGTGTCTTCACTCTGTTTAGGTGGTGGGCTAGATGCAGCGGCGCTGCGGCGGTGGGCCCTGCATGGCGGTGGCCTTCTTGGTGCGGTGGCGTCTGCTTCCTTTATGTCCTCTTTCAGCGTTGGATCACGCCGAATGTTCGACGACTACAAATGTGCGGTTGATGGGTGGGAGCTGCAGAAGTGCTTCGCCTTCGTTGCCGACATCGTGTATAGAGTTGCAGCCATGTTGATGTCCCAATCCAACCGGCGGGTGTTTTTCGTTGTTTGGTTTTTCTCGTTGTACCCATTAGTTGTTGTTCTTGTTGTCGATGGTTTTTCTCTTTTCCTGTATGTAGCCTCCAGGGCTATTTACTTGTATTTTATTCCTCCTATAATTAATGAAATGGGCACTATCTTGTGCCGGTTCTTTTCAAAAAAAAAAAGATTCATGTCCCGGTTTTAATTTTTCCAGTAGTCTTTTTCACTTTCTAGCTGAACAGCACTTTGTCCACCATAGGCAATAGTTAAGAATAATTACAACTCTGGAACGCCTTGCTTGTCACATTGAGTGTCCAACTGATACTTGCCACTTGTGCAGCTGTCACTTGGAATATCTTCAGTTTTAGGCAGATCATGCTGAGCATGTAAAACGATTAAGACACTTCACGCTTGTTCGTTCAATGTAACCACATTGTTGTGTAAAAATAGGGAGATCCAAAAGCTGTCACTACACCACGGTTCCGGTATTAGCATCTCATTATCAGTCGCTAAAGGCCGTTTTAACGACTCACCAAAGGTCGGTAAATATCTTTGCCGACCCGTAGAGTGAGTCGTGTAAGTGGTCTCGTAAAAGTATTACCGACCCACATCTTTTTACCGACCCATAGTAAGTTGCTAACTTGGAATGATGAGTCGGTGCCTTGTAAGAATTACCGACCCACCATGTTATTACCGACCCACTTGCATTGCCAAACATTCAAATACATAAACAGTTATGCTCACAATTACTGCTAATCCATGAAAGATTATCAATCCACAAAGCCCTCACTGTAGTTCTCCACGAGGGTCAGAACAAGTAGCATACAGCATGCAAGCAAGCAAATTGACACAGGTGAAGCTTGTAGTCTCCATCAATTATATATCACCATCACTTAAACAAACTGCGTACAAGTTCACACAGCAGGTCACACATAGGCTACAATATTGGGCTATATAGCACGGCAATACAGCTGTTTGTATTGCATTTTTTGCACACCCAATAACAGATACAAAGTCACCCACAAACTAATTGAAAACCAAAAATTACATGCATGTCACCAGCTAGTCCAGCTTATCAGCATCTGCTAGTCATCAAAACCAAAATAATTACATGCATGTCAGCAGCTAGTCCACCTTGTCATTTCAAACACACAAAATGGAGGCTTGTCATCGAGCAGTAAGCTTTCAACGCCGAGTATTTCCTGAAAATAAATATCACCAAGGAATCTTGTCAGGCTGATTGGTTGTCCATGAGTATTGCAACATACAGTCTTGGACGCTTGCAAAGGCCAACAAAATTATTTTCTACTTCATATTAAAATTCAGAAACAGTCTTCTCTCGAAGAACTTCTTTACATTTATTATTGTTGGCATGGACAATGCATCTAAGTGGCAGGGACAGGTCATGGAGTTCTTTACATTCACAATCGCCTCAGCTACAGCAATTCATCGTAAAAAGCCATGCATGTATGGGTTTGAAGGTGAAATACCTGAAGTTTGTGGTGTTGATGCCTTGTTGCTAATCTTCAGCTATTAAAATTAATTCATTAGAAAACAGGAGCCAGTCCATAAATAAAAACAAAAACAAGTGCAAGTATAGCTTAGTACTTTCTTGTATGGCCATGCAATCTACATCAAGAGAGCATCACCCATAGTTTCCATATCGGCATATGGACGAGGCAAAACTTCATCTCTTTTCAGCACACATGTCACAATAACTTCACAGAATTGGATGCCAAGGGGCTCACCTCCAACCAAGCTGCTCGGTTTGATTGAAATAATTGTTCCTTTAGCCACAGGCCGATCAGATCTCAACAAGGCATATAATATGACATGTTTTCCAACCTGATGCAAGTATAAAATGAGAATTGACTCCATGCATTGGATGATAATCAAATGGCAAGTAGAAAAATTTCAGAAGGATCGATGAAAGTATTACCAGAGCATCATGTTCAGAGAGAGGAGCGTCACTAGTCCTTGTTGTGGTTACAATGTGGCCTGAAGGTCTTGATAAGGCTACACCATGCATCTGATCATCTAATTGGTCATCGTCATTATCGTCATCATAGCATTCGTCGTCTCCAGTAGCGTAACCTTCGTCGCCATTTTCATCGCCTTGCTCTTGTCCAGCATTCAAGCAAGTGTTCTGCATCGAACATTTCAATCATTTAGGAGACAAATGAGTAGGAGAAAATGTTGTGTGTACAGATAAAGAACAATTTTATAACCAGATGCTGACATGAAGTAGAGTTGATGTGACATGGGCTCTGCACTTGCTCTATCTGCTTGTCCCCTTTGCTCCATTTGGGCCTGCAGCTGACGTACACGTTCTTCTAGAGCAGCTTTCTCACTTTCAGCCTTCATACGGGCAAAAATCTCGACTTGAAGTCTTGTTGGTGCATAACACTTCAACCCTGGGTGCGAACATCTTGAGGAGTTGGACCTAGACCCATAGCACAGACATATCCCCTTGGCTCTTTCTCTCGACAAACAGCAGCAAATGCATCATTTTCATGAATTATTCGCTCCTTCAACTCTGGATGGGCTTCAACAATGTCGTTGATTCTGAAAATAAAACAGAGTTCATATGCCATAAAAAAAGTTCTGCCAGCAAAATGCATATTGTAATATCACAATTTAGGAAGACTTACGATTATTGGTGCTGCCTGCAAGGAAGGAACTCCATTTTTCCTTGTATGTGTTTTGATGAAAACTTCATCTCTTCTTGGGGGTGTCCTAATTTCTCAGCCTTTAACATTTTTTTATCAGTAATGAATAATATAATTATGCATGACAGTAGTAAAACAGATTGAACATTATCAGGTCATACTCTGAACATGCATAGCTCACACTACTAAACGTATGAAGCAGTTCCAACTTTGCCTGGTTAGCTTTTGCTTTTTCTGAACGAGCATGACACAAAATTTACATGTTTATGCATTGCATATGTAGAAGTTACAGGATATTTTTGCAAAATAACACTTCAGCAAGGATGTTTCTTACCTGAAATTCAGCAGAGCTCCAATAGTTATAAAGAAATTCCCAATCACCATCATTAACTCTTTTATCTGGACATTCACCAATCTTGTCTATTGCCAATCCAGGGACAAAATATAGCTCCTTAATGGTTGCCTTGAACTCCTTCCATTTCCTCCCAGCAGTACGCATGACCCAGTTTAAGGCTTCATCCTGGATATCATAAATTGCCTGTTGTACCGATAAAAATTAGGCTATGGATATCTAGATCATAAAATTGCAGAAGATGAAGAATAGTACAGTACAATGATCTACCTTTTACCAGTCCACAGTTCATACTTCTTCTTAGCATCAACAAGCCTCCAATCGACACTACCAAGGGGCAGTGTCTTTCTAACTTGACATCCAATAACACTAGAAAGTTGCCTAGAATTTTTACCAACAGGCTGACCACAATCATTGAGTAATATTTTGAGTTTAGGCATATCAGGTGTCAAGCACAGGCACAACTACTTCATTAGCATGATCAAACATTTCATTCTCAGCATCATCACTTCTATACAATCTCGAGGTTTTGGCTGAAAAACAGCAGCCCATTCAGTATCAATCGGATCGGGAACATAGAAAACTTGAACTGCCTGTGATGCTAATATAAAAGGCTCATCGGATAACTTTTCACCAGTATTGAATAAATGCTTGAAATTTACAGTGGTGATCCCAAACTGATCTGTTTGACCCATTTGTTCTGTACACAGTTGTCAACCCAATCACACTTGAAAAGCACAACATTTCCTTTGTGATGATGTTTCAATTCAATAATTTCTTTTATGATACCGTAGTAGATGTTTCTTCCCAGTATTTGATTGTCATTATTTCAAAGCATGTTGTC
This sequence comes from Eragrostis nindensis, assembly GCA_012490785.1. Classification (NCBI taxonomy): domain Eukaryota; kingdom Viridiplantae; phylum Streptophyta; class Magnoliopsida; order Poales; family Poaceae; genus Eragrostis; species Eragrostis nindensis. The sequence continues at coordinate 38,279 of JAAXCT010002156.1, read as the reverse complement.
TCAGCAGCTAGAGCTACCCCACTACTTTGAACAGGCCTACTAGCATCATAGGCATGTGTGTGGAAGTTGAAACCATTTATTGTATAGCTGTTCTGTTATACTGACGTGCAATCGTCATAGGCCCCTTAGCTAAAATTTTGATCTCTTCTGAGGCTTCCTCACACATTTCATCAACCTGTGATTGAGTACTACTGTTAATGTACAAGCTAATTTCATATCAGATTCTAAAGTCATAGCTTTGTGTGCTACTTACATGCAACCTAAACCACTCATGAAAAGTTTCATGCTGCATGTGGCTGATATCACGATTATTTTGAACACCAATTAAGGAGAGATAAAGAGCATGCTTACTGCATTGGCCAACAAAAAACTTCAGCATAGTTGGAAAGGCAAACAATCAGGCAATACCAGTTTGATAGCTTACTGTAAGTATGATTCTATATGAGCATAGTTGAAGAGGACATATCTATGTGCTTGAAGCCATGTCTTGTGATCTAAGTTCACAATACACTTTCCTGCCAATCCTCGACAAATGTTGCGAAGGAAAGGAGTTGTATTACAAATTTCTGTTTGCAGCACATCATGAATTCTAATTCTCTGGTAAAGTGAGTCTCATCTTGTAAATACCGAGAACAAAGAGTGAGAGCCTCATCAAACATAGAACCCTCCATAATTGATCCCTCCGAGTGACTTTTGGTTCGAACATAGCCCTTACATTTCTTAAGAAACCTCTCCACTGGCCACATGCTACGAAAGTGGATTGGACCTGCTATTCTTGCTTGGGCAGGAAGATGCACCATCAAATGTACATTGATGGTGAAAAATGACGGAGGGAAAATAGTCTCTAGAAGACTCAAGATTCCAACTATTTCAGCCTCTAGCTTGTGCATGTCACTTATTCGAATAACAGGAGAGTATAACTTCCTGAAGAAATTGCTTAAACGAATCAAAAAACAGCACTGACTTCTTTTGGGAGAATTCTCCTAACAGCAAGTGGCAGTATGTCTTGTAGAAAAATGTGGTTACCATGAATGTTAAGACCAATTATTTTTTTTTCCATTAACAAGAACATTAGGTCGAATATCTGCTGCATAGCCATCAGGAAACTTGACCCCTTTTAATACTTGACAAAATAATTTCTTCTCAGCAGGACTCATCGAGTATGGTGCAGGAGAAGTAAAATTGGTTATTTTCTAGTTCAACTGGGTGAAGGTCACTTCTAATACCTAAAGCTTGACGATCCAAGCGAGCATCAAATTGTCCTTCGATTTTCCAAGTACTTCCAATAAAGTATCTTTTATGTTGTCGCACACATTTTTTTCTATATGCATGGGATCAAAGTTATATCGCAGCAGCAAGGTCTTCCAATATGGAAGCATGAACCAAATAGGTCTCCTTTTTATAAAGACCAATGGCTCCTCTTCATTGCGTTTTTGAGTCTTTGCTGGTTTACCAGATGGGTCTTTACCATAACCTGTGTTCAGATTTTTGGTGCATTGCAAGATTTCCTCTCCTGAAAGCGGAGCAGCTGCTGGCCTAAGCTCCATTTCACCTCCAAATGAATCACCATCAAACCTAAACAGGTGGTCTGGATGCAAGAACCTACGATGTCCCATATAACAAGACTTGCTACCATTTCCAAGTCGAAGGGAACAAATCAAGGAGTGGTGGTAAATCGCGAAGTTTAAATTTCGCAAATAAGTTGTAAGGTTTTTGCTTTATTCCAACTGATTCATGTCCATTTCTGTGTCAGATGTATTCTCAAGCATGACCCTTGGATGGAACTTCTGCTACAAATGCGCCGGACAGTGCACGAATTGAGATATTTCTGTAGTTGAGCCGGGTACATCCGATATTCCAAGAGTGTTTTACCTCTATGCCATTATAAAAGTTGGTCGTTACGTGTATGCCATTAAAAAAGTTGTTGGCACCTGTATGCCATCGCACGAACTTTCTTTTACCTACACGCCATTATGGACAATTTACCCCTGCTTCTTCCTCTTCCTTCCTCTTCCTCTCTTCTCTCTCGCGCAAGAACGAGCGGAGCCGCCATTGCCGCCCCGACCGAGCTCGAGCAAAGTCGCGCGCCCGCAGCAGCAGCAGCTCGGGCAGCAGCAGCAGCTCGGGCAGCAGCAGCAGCAACGCCGAAGTCCTTCTCCAATCTCCTTCCTGACGCGCGAGGGAGAAGGGCGGCGCCCTACAACGGCGGCGGGCGCGGACGGCGGCGGCACGGGCGCGGGAACGGCGCAGGCGCGAGACGGCGGCGGGCGCGCGGCTTAGCGGCGGCACTGGCGCGAGGGAGAAGGGCGGCGGCGGCGCGGGCGGCGGGACGGCGGCGGGCGCGCGGACGGCGGCGGGCGGCGGCTTTGCGTCGGGCTGTTCGCGAGGGATCAGTGCTTCGGCGTCGTGGCGCGCTGACTGCGGCGGTCTCGGGGCTTGCGCGTCTCTTTCTCTAGTGGCTAATGTCTTCTTCTGTCGTCTCAGTCTGACGGCTTCTGGCGCTGGGCTTGGCGTCTGCGCTGTCGGCGAGGAGACAGGGGCTGCGGCGGCGGGCCGCGTCGGACGGCGGCGGGCGCCGTTTCTTTGCGGCGGCGCTTTCGGCGGGCGCTTCGGCGTCGCTGGCTCGGGGATTCTCGCCTCTCTCCTGCGCGGTCGTCGTTCCTTACGTCGTTCCTCGCTTCTCTGGCGGCGCGCGGCTTGACGGCGGCGAGCGCAGGTAGGCTCGGCGGAGGCGCGCGTGCCGGAGAGAGAGAGAGAGGAGGAAGAAGAGAGGAGGTGGGAGAGCGTGAGAGCAAAGGGTAAAATCGTCCATAATAATGTAATAATGGCGTGTAGGTAAAAGAAAGTTCGTGCGATGGCATACAGGTGCCAACAACTTTTTTAATGGCATACACGTAACGACCAACTTTTATAATGGCATAGAGGTAAAACACTCATATTCCAAACCCGTACCTTATCGACCCGTTTGATATTGTTTCGGATCCGGTTCGGGTGCCAAACTGTACGAGTAGAACGAAGCAGCGGCGGCGGAGCAATGGGCGGGGAGGAGACGACGCAGGGCTCCAAGGCGGCGCCGCCGCTAACGACCATCCGCCTCGTCAACTTCGTCTCCGAGGATCAGGCAAGGCCACAACCTCACTCCCACCTCTCGATTGCTCGCTCGCTTACCGCCTGCCCTAGCGTGTACAGTCGGAAAGGGTCAAAACCTAGGAAGAAAATCTCTGAAATTTTTGGCGCGTGGTGAATTCGCAGCTCGATGAGGTGAAGCGGACGCGTGGGGAGCGGGTGGAGGACGGCACCGCGCAGCACGACAAGCCTCTCTTCCAGGTGAGCTCACCCTTCTTCTACCCAGGCAACATCTCTGTCTCTTGCCGCCGCCGCTGCTGCATCAGCGTTTTTACTTCAGTCCCATTAGAGCCGTGGCCTCCTCCCCAAGGTGATTTGGAGTTAATACGAGTTTTTTGTCATTCACTCTTCAGATCCTACAGGAGAACAAGGAGAAGAAGGATGCTGAGTTCAACGAACGGTTCAAGCACAGTCTGTCTCCCAGTCTTCTCCCCATTATACCATGTTATGTTGTATGTTTGTGAAATGCAGACAAAGTTGCCGTAATTTAGGTCTAGTGTAGTTATCTGTTAGTACTCCTCATGATGATGTAGTCACAAAAAAGGTTGGCAATCTTGTCGTGCTAGCTACAAGTTTAAATTGTAGCTCAACCACCACACACATAGGTATCAAAGTGCTAATCGACACACAGACATTTCTTTCTGAGATGAGTGAAACACAGGGCGTGCAGCCCTTGATAAAGTTTCGTAATTTATTCTGACTTTATTGTAATGTATATTATTCAGGACCTCCAAAAGCTTTAGATGAGGATGAAACAGAGTTTCTTGACAAATTGGCATCGGTATGCATTTTATACCTTATATATGGTTGCTCGACAGTCGGCTTTGAAAATTGAAAATCACAGTTTGTGCTTGAAATTGCTGGTGTGTATTGCTGCCCATTGTTATAGAACCCTTGCTAGGGATGACATAGTTAGCAGAACTAGGATTTATTTTTCATGATCACTGACGCAGATTTGTGTGAACACCGGAGTAAGTGTTCTTTCTCCAACATGACTACAGTGTTAGACATGGTCTATAGATATGATATCAAGGTTTCATACGCGTATTGTTATTTGAGACCTTTGTGTTGCTCAGTTTTTCTTCATCCTCTTCCTTCTATCTACAAGAGATAAAAACGCTTCCATCAAAACTTGCATCCAGTTGGAGAAAACTAACACAGATCATCTTAGATAGATCCTAAAAGAACTACAGGCAAGGACCAGAAAAATTAAGTACTTGAGTTGCCCTCATGTTAAACCCTTCAATCTTGGCACCTTATGTGGGCTGTGAACTATCTCAAATTTTGTGGAAGGATAGTTGGCACACAATACAAGTAGCCTCAGGCACATTATATATTGGGACAGGATATCTACAAGACCCACATAAGATTAAAAAGTTCTTATATGATATGTTATTGTATTCTTAATTTTTAGCTTCGAGCGCTGATTAAGTTTGCCAAGTGTCACAACTCAACATTTAAGAAGACATAACCCAGTAGTAAGTAATGTACTTTATACCACAAAAATGGATAAAAATACCATTTACATACTTTGTTGGTTACAACTTTGTGAACAGTATATGAAATAGGAACCATACCTTTTATCTTCATGAAAATAGTTTTCAGTTGGTATTGGAAGGAGAAAACAAGAAAATTGCTTTTACTTTCAATTCAAATGGAGTCATTTTTTCTTAATTATGAATCTTGAATATAATCTGTTTTCGTTTTTGGTTGTTATTTTATTGAAATTCTAAATAGTAAGAAAATATTCTGAAATCAAATGCTTTAATAACTAGCTGGTGATCCACCAAGTTAGTTCTACTTGTTTCTGTGAAATGAGAGTTATGGACAAAAATCAAAAATACATAGCCTTTTAAGTGTGTTAGCTGTATCTTGTACTCCTAGTCCACAACCTTTTTTGTTACATCTGAGTTCCTTCTATTGTGGCACAGTCAAGGAGGGAATATGAACAACAGGTGGCCAGTGAAGAGGCGGAACAACTCCGCAGTTTCCATGTGAGTATTTATCTGCAATCTTTACCGTTTATTAAGTGTTTCAGTGAACCTGTATTTTCACTTCTGCCAGTCTTTGTATATACCAAGTTAAGTTGCAATCAAACATGAAGCTTTTATTTCCCCTTGCATGATCACAACAATCTGATCCGTAACACTTACCAAGCCATATATATTGTGAGGTGTGCATGCCTGCATCATTTGTATCAGATTAACTAATTGAAAAGGACATGATTGCAACATATAAAACTTATTGTAACACTTACCAAGCCATATATAGGCCACATACATGACTGTCCTAATGAATTGTTTTTGCTTTCAGGAGGCTGTAGCTTCCCGCTCCAATATTGCTCTTGAACCTGAGATTCCCACAGTTTCTGGACCCGAGGTATTTTATTTGAAAAAAATGCAAAAAAGATTCATGTTTCTTGTCATAGTTTTAAGACAGTATTAACAACAAACATGCATATACACTTAAATGCCATTTCCTGCTAGTCAGAATTACTTGCTCATCATGATTCTAGTCAGAATTATGTACTTTCAACTAAACCCATCTTCAGGATAGCAGACCTAAGCCACCTACGAAGAGGACCCAGCCTGCGCTCCTAAAAAATATAGTAATTGTGAAGCCGCAAGCCAAGAAAGCAAAGGTTGATGCGGAAGCTAAACCTGCTCCCAAGGAGCTGCCATCTTCCAATGGGCATGTTGCCGATCAAAAGCCACCAGATCAGAGCAAGACCAGACTGGGCTCCCTGGTGGCATATGACGATGACGACAGCAGTGAAGATGAAGATTGACAAGTCAGGTATGGATGCCGGCAGGCAGTGGCGGAGCTAGGCCCAGCCCACAGGGTGGGCCGAATTTTTTTTGAGCTGCTCAGGGTGGGCCGAAAAAAGAAAAGAAAAGCAAAGGAAAAAGAAAAACGGTACTGTAGCAGTGCTACAGTGCTCCAAATGATGTTTGGGCTGGATCTCAGGGTGGGCCGCGGCCCACCCTGTCCACCCTATAGCTCCGCCACTGCCGGCAGGGGCAAGAGTGTTGAAAGAGATCTATAGAGCAGCAGCCTTTGAGGTTTTCTTGATGAGAGGCAAAATAGCCGTCCTTTGTCTCTACATTGTCAAAATTTTGTGTCTTGTATTGTTGAAGGTTTTGGTGGGATGTGATTCAGTAACCACGAGTCCAAGACAGTAGCACTAATTTAGAAATCGTTGTACCAAGTATTTGCATCTGGAGTATGCTCTATCTAATCTGCTGTTTCCAATTCCTTGGTACATTTTGTTGGGAAATTGGAGGCAGCTTAATTTAACCAATTGGTTGATTGCTGTGCCAACCACAATCTGCCGTGTAAGAATTTCGATGGTAAGATGGTGACATTTTTTACTATGACGTGATCCTGCCAGAAAGCAACTTGTTGAAGTGAAACAAATCGAGCTCTGTTATTTGTATTGATCACGTTGTCAAAGTCAGGAAGCTTGACGGCGCTTCCAAAAAATTCTTTTGGCTGTTTTCAAAGGTAAGAAGATGTACTACACCGACTGCTGCTGCGGTACATACGAGAAGAGAGATTTGGTGAGCTCAGAGCTGCATGGTCTGTGCAGTACGTGTTCGAGGCGTTCGTACTAAACGAAACAGGTCAGCATTTGTGTACTCCACTCCACTCGCTTTGTACTGATGGACGGCAGCAGCTTCCTAATCATTGCTAATGAGAGGCGTAGACAGGTAGTACTGTTCTGTACTGCACTTCTGCGCAGGCAAGTCAAGGAGCAGAGTCTCTTTGGATCCTGCGTGTATATATAGATCTCTAACTTTGGTGATGATGGGCATTAGCATCGGCAATGGCAGCAGGTTTGTAATGGGTAAATAAACACAGATAATAAATAAAAAGGAGAAGGTTAGAGAGGGAAGGAAGGTGATTGGAGACAGGGAATAGGGATGAGGCAGAGGGCAGAGCATGGGATGGGGCCATCAACAATTTCCTTCTGTTTAGTAATTGCAAAAGCGAGCTGCGAGATTCGAGTGGGCACAAGATACCTGGGCGTTGTTGCTCCCTCCCCTGCACTGCCTCTTCCCTGGCTGATGGCTCCCCGACCGTATACTCTCTCTCTTTCTCTCTCTCTCTCTCTCTCGGGTTGGGCTTACGGACTACGCCTACTGTTGCATACATTTCCATTTCGCCAGAGTTTTATAACTTTTTTTTCCACTTATTTTATTGTTTTTGAAGCTGTACTGTAGCGAAGGGTGACCACTGAGCAGAATGGAGATTGGATAACAAGGACCAGTTATCCCTTTGATTCGGCTGGTGGATGAAAATACTACTGAACACTCAGTTCCATATGGAACAGGAAATTTCCAAATGCCACCAGAAACAGTTACATTATTATCAAGAAGAGAAGTAGCATGACCAGTTGGTCCAGAACTATGTAACAGTTTCCATCTATGTAGTCACAAATCTCAGCTTGGGATTCTGCGTCCGTGCCAGATATAGAGCTTTCTAATAGTAAGTCACTTGTTTACAGAATTACAGTCTAAGACCTCTTCTGCATCAAACAATGAATTGATCAGCTCTCTTGTGAGCACAAGCGTCATTTATTGTGTTCCATTGCTTGAGCTTGCTCGTAACAAAACAAACATGTTTCAACCTTCTTTCAATCAATGCACACACAGACAGAGAAAAAGGCGAATAAATAAAATGGAGCACGTCAAAAAAAAAAAAAAAAAGGAATCATAATCAGCTTCAGTTTCAGCTACTCAACAATTCCCTAAGGTCCTACAGGATACAATGGTAATACAAATGGCTCCAGAAGGTCCACGGTCTACATAATTAACTATTATGCACTTCACAGTTCTCTACATTACAAAAATTAAGAACAATGCCCACTACCGCCTCCTCATAAGAAGTAAACTTGAGAAAAATCAGGGCTTCCATATTTTCATCGTACAATCTTCGGCGTAGGTGGCTACCAGATTTCTGTGAGGGTGGTGTGTAATGCCTATGACATCCTTTTCATGGACCTGTGAAATCCATGGCACTCGGTCAGAGCCTGGGACTATTATTTGGATAACCATGATACAACTCAACTAGGGACAAAAAAAGTTAGAAAAAAATGTGTTGAGCTTGTACAGACCTTCATTAGATGCTCCAGCTTACCAGACTGGTAGCTAAAGCAGTACATGTTCCTGCAAAACACAATTCCAATTTGCATTGAACAATCAAAAAACAAATAATAAGCATGAACTGAAAGTTCCAAAACATTAAGTATCAATTATAGTGATATCCTCACATGTCTTCACCGACACAATATATCCATTCGCCTTTTGGGGAAACTGAAGCTGCAACAAAATCTCCTCCTTCCTTTTTACCAGATGAGAAACTCTTTACAACCTGAAACAAAATTTCATGTCAATCATAACCGAGGCGGACCATCAGATGAACACAGGATGCCATTACTATGAGAAAATGAGTTTTCTGAGGCAAAAGAAAAAAGTTTCTTGATGTAACATTATAAGTGAAGGTAAAGATATAACGCATAAGATCATCCATCAAGCATAATGACCAAATAGCAGACCCATAACTTGATGAACGAAATTGAGATATGTTCTGAGGGGTATAGAAGTGAACTTTGCAATGCAGCGCTCCATTTTCCAGAGAAAGCCAAACAAAAAAATAGTATGTGAAGATCACATACCTGTCCTTGTAAAGTCATGATATATATTGCTGAAGTCTTATTGCAGACAACAATGTGATCAGTATTTTTTGGAAATAAATGGACCGAGTTAACAGATGAGTCTCCTCCCTGCAGACAACAATGTGATCAGTATTAAATTCTATACAACGTTGAATGGTCAAAGGTGGACAGCATGAGAAATCAATACCCTCAAAGGAGGTGGTGGCTTGAAAGTGTGCAAGCAATCTGTTGTTTTTGTATCCCAGACCTACAATGAGAAACAATACAAGCAAATAGCTGTGAATTGATGAACATTTGAAGTTGAACCTTACATGCGAGATGTGGCAATCAGCACCTTGACAGTACAATCACTCGAAGCTGTAATGACACGGCTACCATCAGTAGTGAATATAGCATAATTCACATAGGAATTATGACCTCGGAATTCTTTCAGCATCTTTCCGGACTTGAGGCCATGTATTCTGCAAAAAAGGAGAAGGATAAGACTTCACTTCGCTTCAGGAAATGAAATTGCATAGAACTGGATCCGTGATACTGAATTCTTAACCCAAACCAAAAGAAAGGAAAGAACGAAAATAAGATCTAAGAAAAACAGACTGCAGGATAACACACACACACACACACACACACACACACAAAAAAAAAAAAACTAGTAGAGACCGCAGAAAAGCTCAGTTGGTTAGTGCCTCCAGTAAATGGTAAGTCACCGGGGCTCAAACCCATGCCGCACCAATTTCATGAGTAACTCCCTCAGAAAATGGTTTTAGAAGTTTCCAGGCTAACGGCCAGGGTTCAGTACCCCTAATCTGAAACTGGAAAATGGGCATAAGCAAGACAGAGTACCTGGTTGTTTGATCACCTTATTTCAAACCCACATAGGGAGATCTTTTCGAATTTATTATGCCACTATCTAAATCTCTGTCTTTATTTAAGTTCGAACAATATGAAAGCGAGCTTATTAATAAAAATGAAGATGAAGGCTGTGAACAATACTTTGAAAAGCACAATGCCAGTATCTAAATTTGAGAAAAATTACTTTCTGCTTTCCCAGTTCAAGTAAAGAAAAGACGGTTACCATCAACCATTAGCAGATCGGCAGACACTTCATATTTTCTATATTTACTCTACTTCAAACGGGCACACTTTTTGAAAATGCAGTTCAAAAGTTGGGATACAAATTGTGGCCAACTTAACTTATGACCACAACTGCATCATCTTAAAAGGACCCAAATGAAAGGGCCCATATAAGAACTGTAACACTGACTTGCACCATCACAGAACTGCATCACCAAACAGAAGAACAAAGAGGGAAAAAAAAGGCAAGAAACTTGCTCAGACTGGCAAATAACATCCTCTTCTCTATTTCAAGAGAATGAAACAAATAATGCATAAAGAAGGATATCTCAACAGTAAATATAGGTTGGCAGTTTATGGTTATATAAAACCTCGCGGTAGTATCAAAGGATGTACTCAGTATCTGGGTTCCGTCACGTGAGAATGTAACACTTGTAACACCTTTTGAATGCGCACGCTCAAGACGTCGCAAGCACTGGCCAGTCCGTATACGCCAAACCTGGAAATGGATGAAAGGGAGCAGATCAATAGGAATGAAGTTCTTCATAACAATTTTTCTCTAGTATATAAGGACCGAGAAATTAGGCAGATGTTAAGTGTGGTGAGATATCAACAGATAATGTACTTTAACCAGATTAGATCGGTATATTGACCAACTATTGACTATTGTTGATTTATCATATGATTGTAAAGCTTAAAACACTCGTAAATGATCAAGCATGTACTGTGATAAACTTTTAATGAACATGTGCCATCTATGTAGAAATAATTAAACTGTACCAATGCAAAATTAATATACACATCACCAACTTAGTCGATCAGAGCTACAAGACAAAAAAAGGAAAAGATTTGTATATAGCAAAATTTGTAAACAATCTGGAAATCAAACTTGCAAGGAACTTTATGAGCAATGAATATAAACTTGCAAGAAGCAGTACATAAGTTTTATATTATAATATGATCCCAATATCTAAAATGCAACATCAAGGGGCAATATTTCTCCTGGACAGCAGAAAATAAAAGTGAGTAGCAAAGGAACCTTAATCTTTCCATCCTGTGATCCAGATGTTAGCATTTCAGAATCTCGACTAAAATCAACACATAGCACAGCATCATCGTGCATCATAAAGCTTTCCTGAAGTGTTCATCAAAGATAGTACGCAAAATAATTAGCATCCTTATAGATTTCATAAAGTAGGAACAGACAAGGTATGAAGCTACAAAAACTCAAAGGCTTACATCCGCTTGATATTGAAGATCCTTTTTAAGCTTCCCACTGATATAGTCCCAGACCTGAAAAAAAAAATAGTGCAGTTCGGTCAAACTACACCAAAGTGATTGAGATGCAAAGACAGATTAGAAAGGAAAACTTACTTCAATGATCCCATCTACCGAGCACGAAACAAGGTACTGACCATCAGGCGAAAATCGAGCACATTCAGGATGAGTTTTCTTCCCAAACTGAAAGAATAATGCGATGTTATAATTCGTAGTATAAAAAATAATGATAATAAGAGAAATTCCATTGACACTTTCGTGTGGTTTTTATTTCTTCATGCAGTATGCAAGTAAAAAAAAAAAAACCTCGAAACTGCATCTAATCTGAGGCTGGTTCGTCTTCATCAAGGATAATAGATAATAAGCTAGTACACTGCAGGTGTTCAGTGGTCAATTGAATTACCTTTCTACTCCATTTTATAATGACCTTACTTCAAAATTTAAAGTTGTCATCACAAGTTAAAGCCAACCCATTAAGCTGACACAACAATCGCTATTAAGTCGGTAATTTTTAGCCATGAAGGTTATCCCTATTATCTTCTGAAATTGCTGGAAACTAAATATGAACAGAGCAACTTAAGTTTTCTGATCTCTAAAGTTTCATGTTTGTTATCAGGTAAAAAGGGGGCAATGTAGCAGGGAAAAATAACGAATAGCGAAAGAAACAAAATCACCTTTATTTGATGAGATAAAGTAGAAGGGTACATCTCTAATTCATCTTGCTTCATTGCAGCAGTTCCCCTGAATAAATCGAACTGTGTGCCAGGAGGCAGCACTCCTATGCAATTCGAAAGAAGATGAGGATGTCAGGGTGATTTCATAACAGTGATGATAAGATATATAAGCATTAGATACTATAGTAACAGCCAATTGCTAGTGCGGGAAAAAAAGGTACCTTGGTGTTGTTGCCATTTCAAAGCTTGACCAATCAATGCCATAAGCCGAGATGGTGGGACTACCGAGACTTCAGAAGCAATAGCTGAAATTGATGAAATAATAATAATCCAGAATTAGGATACAAAGGATAAAACTTCTATTGTTGAAGCAAGTACGAGCAACTCTTTGAAGTTATCTACATACTAATAAGCCATCTCTAACCTGTAATTTATTTGCAACTGCTGAAAGAACTGATTGAATGCTCAAAACACAGATTAAACATTAATCCAACACCTAACAAGTAAGGCAACCAGCAAGCTCACCTTGAGCAATCATCTCCCGGCGCTTCTCCTTGGATTCATGGTAGACCTGTTGGAGTAACAATTTGGTATATCAGAACTAGAGATAGGTCAAGGAGGAGACACAACAAACAAGAACAAGACAACATGAGCACGTTGCCAACCTCAGCGGGGTCAAAGTATGTGCGGACAAGGAGGTGCTCAAGGCGGAGGTAGCGCTCCGGCTGCTCCTGCTTCATGACACCCATGACCTGTGTCTGGCGGAGGATAGCACGGGCGGTGTCGAGTTCACGGAGCTCAGCCATCTCCAGCACAATCTGCTCATAGAGGTCCTCGAGCTTCTTGCGTGGCAGCTTGAGCTGCGCGACCTGGGGCAGAACAGCATCCCAGCGCCCAGCATTGATGTCGGCAATGAAGGTGTCAATGCTGTCAACGGTATTGAGCGAGACCTGGCACTCATTCTGCAGCGTCTGAAAAGTCTGGTGCAGCGAGTTTTCCTTGCAGAACTGCAGCACAATCTTCACCACACTGCACCATGGATCCAATAATAAGCAATACAGAATACAAATTTTGCTCATCGTCCTTCTTCTACCGTAAGAAACTACTGTTGACACTCCGGGGATTCTTAGATGAATTCAAGGTACAGGTATGGAATTTGCGCTTCACAGTTTGTCCGATGCCTTGGCTTACTGCAAGCTACCATCGGAAGGCCGAAGTGGAACCAAAAAAAAAAAAAACTCCTGCGCGGACGGAAGGATTCAAGAAACACGCGTAAGGACCCTAGTAGGGTTTAGGGATTTCCTGGGTAGCTTATTTCCTAGTTGGGGTCTTGGCCGGTACAGGATAAAGAGGGGTTTATACGTACTCGCGGGCTTCGATCTCGAGGTTCGACGCCGACGACGCCATTTTCGGCTCCTGCGGACGGCGGCGGTGGCGGTGGCGGCGGCGGCGCCAGGTAAGGTCGGGAGCGGCTGCCGGAGAAGAACAGGATCGGGTGCGGAGATGGAACTGTGGAAGGGAAGGGGAAGGCTGCCGGCTAAAGTCCGAGCCCGATGGGCCAACCCCTCATGGGCACATGGGTCTTATCAAACTTCCATCTTCTAGGCCCGTTAGCCTTTGAATATCCATCCTTTCCCGTTTCTTTTTCCCTTTCTTTTTTTCTTTTTGTCAGCAACTTTTTTTTTTCGATTACACAATACAACTCAGAAACTCACAACGCGCATACACCCACCCCTATGAACACAAGTACGCAAACCTAACTCTATGAGCATCTTGAGCCAGCAAATCCTCGAGATTGACGAAGTCACCACTGGCGCCTCGCTGTCGACTGGAGCGTCGCCTATCACTGAAAGCACAATGCCAAATCCTAGAAACTTCGTTCTCACAGGGAGTCGAACCTAGGACCTACTGAGGCTCTTATAACCACTAGGCTACAAGCCCTTTCGCGAGGTCAGCAATTTGTTACTCTCCGATTGCAAATCATCGCTTAAAATTTTCGTTTGGTGAGTTGCTATTTGTCGTATGGGCTAGATGGAGTCTACACATAGTGAATTGCTTTAATAATAGACGGTTAAATATATCGAAAGATGTTGAGACCGAGATTTTTTTTCATTTGTTCGATGAAATAGAATGCCCTTTACCTAAAAAATAGAGAAGACTTGGATATAATAAAGTTATTTATCTTATAAATCTTAGCTTGGCATTATCTCAAAAGGTTACATGATTTATATTTTCTTTTGAGATCAGAAAGTTGCCACTCTCTGATTGCAAATCCTCATCCTAAACTTGTTTTTTTTTTTGAAGGCATAACGCCCCTACGGGCAACATCTCCATTTCTCTGGAAGCATCATTACATATGCAAAAAGACCCAAACAAAGAACAATATTTGAGGTCGGGTCTTTGTGCTACAAAAGAGGGACATAAAAGAAAATAAAATTACAAACGAGGTCCACGCTGAAGTTCCTACGCCGACGACGGAGACGACTCCGATGCCGTCGCAGGAAGGTCCCAAGCTTGAAGATGAAGCACCACTGGAACACCAGATACTGAACAACAGCTGAAGACGCCTCCATTCGCGCTGGGACCGGTCGGTGTGAAGGCATAGCCGTCAAAACACCGCAGCGAAAATGGGGAAGATGCCTCTTGATGCGGATCGATTGACACACTGGAGGTCCATCCAGAGGCCGCCTCGCATCACGCACCATCAGACGAGGTTGAGGAGGTCGAAGCCGTAGATATGATATAGCCATCACCGGGCTTGACCAAATTGAAACCCTCCACTCAAAGATGGGGATCAGCAGATCGCGATCAACCCGAGGTGGAGAGTTCAAGCGCCTAGCACCGCACTCAGATCCAGAGCTCCAGGAAGCACCAAATCTCCATAGATGCTGATCCAGAGCAACAGAAACGAAGAAAAAGAGAGGAAGACACTCACCGGGGAGGAATCCGGAGAGGAGAAAGGCCATAACGGCAACAACCACTAAGGAAGAGAGGAGCACGAACCGAATCAAGCCGGAGACAAATCGCTCTCGAGGAGGCGATCGATAGCGGCGACCGGAAAGAGCTCCAGTTATTGCTACACTAAAAACCTAAACTACAGCTGTACAGGGTGGGACCCTCACCCAATCCAACGCCGGCGACAAGCCGGAGAAGGAGGGGAGGGGCCGGATCTAGCCGGTGAAGGGGAAGGCTGGGCGAAGTTACTGTTTGGGGGAGAAGTCTCAGGAGAGAAGTCTATTCACAACTGAATTTATGCAAAGGCACACAAAGGTATCCTAAACTTGTTTAAACCGTTGGTCTGAAAACCTTGTTTCAATATCGTTGGCAAACTTCATTTGAGGGTTTTTATATTAGTCAGTTAATTTCAAACTAGACACACTTCCAATTCCAAAATAAACTGAAATTATCGATCGTCTTTCTATATTATCAGAAAAAGGGCGTCCTTTGAGGCGTTGCAGAGTCATGCAACTTCACAAGATCTATTTCTGCGGGCGTATAATTTTTTGCCAAAAAAAAACTGCGTGCAATCGTTCGAAACATGTGGCTAATCTGCTAGTCTAATAAACTAATAAAGCACGAGTTTATGCGACCAATCTACCCACCTCTAAATCCACCTTGATCTACATGCGTCCCACCCTTCGATTTGGATTTGGTGGGCTTAAAATCGTGAGATCACCCTGGTTACCGTGACACATAGTTACAGGTGATATGAACTACAAGTCTGTTTTTATGTAATGTATCGTCGCCTCTAATCGAAATTTTTTGTATCCATCGAAATTTCTACACGCCCGCAGCCAAGCAGCACCCAACGCCTGGGTCACGCGATCCCGGATCATCGTGTTATAGCATCTCGGCCAGTCGTCTTCCTAAATTGCGCGTTTCTCTTTCCATCGTTGGACACGGCCTCTTTTCCCCCACCGCGCCTCATCACCTCCTGCATCTCCTTGCCGGCTGCACCAGCACCGTCACCGCTCCTCCCAGCCTGGCCCTCGCGCTTCCACTGCTTGCCCACAGCCCCATCCCCGTTTTTTTTCTTATGCCAGTCGGCCTCTCATCTGCTCCCTATCCGATGCAGGTCGCCATGGAGCAAAGGAAGTGGCGTGGGCCGCCACGCCTTGCCAACCTCTGTGATCCAGATGTATGCTCCAACGAGGACTTCGGTTTCGACCCTGAGGCCGACGGTGATCAAGAGGTGGAGATCGTGCTGAGGTCCATGGCGGCCCTCATAATCCTTTTGACGTACGCCGTGTCGCAGCCTGGCCCTCGATCCGAGTAGGCTGCAGCTCCCCTGATTTTTCCGGTGAGATGGATCCCCGCATCCGGTTACTCAGGTACTTCTCGTTGTGTGAGATGCACCCTCTTTTCCCCATCATTATGTGATCCGTGTAGAGCTCCAAAGTGCATCGAACTGGGAGATTGCCAGAGCACTTCTCGTTGAGCAACCTCTTGCCAGTTGCCACCCACCTACGGCGAAGCCGTTGCCTAGCCCCAAAACCTCTGGCGTGGCCATTGCCGATCAACTTCCTTTCCTCTACAAGGTTATTGCGTGCTGGACCGCGGCTGGGACGCTCTGACCCTCAAGTCGTTGGACAACAGCTGCTGCCTTCGGCTCCACCGTGCAGGTAAAGATCGATGCCGTGTGCAAAGGTCTTTGCCAAGGTGCAGGTCAACCGAATGTAGATATTAATTCATTATGCTATCTTCAGGGAAAAAAAATATTTGGACACAATTTAATCTTTAGCCTCCAAATTAACATGGAACCTTAATTTATCTATTCTGTTACATTTTGGATCCCTATTCTACTGGGAAGAAAGGAAGATAGAAGGGTAAATCCCCTGGCAGGGTATTAACTTTTTTCTGTATAAAAATAATGGAACTGACGAAACTGGGTTCAGAGATTGTCATTCTGAGGAGGAGGGGAGTCATTCTGCGTCATCTATTCTTTGATTATTGTCTCACTCCATATTATTCTTGTGCGTCGATTTTTGCCTCCCTTCTCTTCTTTCTCGGTTTTATGTTTTGGTGCGATCTGCCACTCTCATTTTCTTGTCCGGTTACCTGTTGATTTGGAGCTCTGGATTTAGGTTTTCTTGGTTTTATTGGGGTTTTGTGCAGGAGAGGCAGTAGAGGGGACGAGACGAGCTCGTGGAGCTAGATGCTGCAGCTCTGCACCAGCGGGAGCAGGGGATATGTCCGGTTGAGCTTGATTAGCTGCTGGTCTGGATAATACATTTTTTTTTCATTTCAAATTCATGATTTATAAATGCAAGTTTTTAGAGAAGTTCGCATAGTTATCTTGCATCGCACCACACAGTCGCTTTGTAATGATTTGTGAAAGTCACATCTAAGTTACTAATTTTAAGCTACTTCTGTGAGACTAGGAAAGTATTTGTACTTTGAAGAGACGCTTTTGTTGTAGTCTATTATTCTCTTAAAAAAAGAAAAAGATGGTTTATACAAGGGAAGGAAATATACGCTGGCATGCTCATTTTTTTAATCTTAAATCCCCTCCGAGCTACCGCTCACCTGTCACCACTGCTCGCACGTTCACTGAATTTACATATTTCTTGCTTGCCATTGTTTTCGCAGTAATACAAATAAGATTTTCTCCTACTTGCATGAGAATGAAATAAAAAATAACTTGACTTGGATTTTCACAAACATGGTCTGAATGATTAATGTTCATAATGCAACTGAAACCATGTATCTTCTAAATTGCGCATCATGTATTAGCTAGTATTTTAAAATTCAGATTTTTTTTTTCTTTTTACCTGACAGTGTGCATAATATCAGGATGACTACTTTGAGACAGTGTGTTAATATTTTAAAGCACACATGATTTAATTTCTTTATGCAGAAAAATGTAGTGTTTTACCATCACCAGTGACATCGACAGATGAACTCCACACTGGACCTCTTTCAAGTAGATTTATAAGGTGTGCCCCCTCTCTCATCAGCGCCATTTCTTTAAGGAAATGGCAAATTAGGGAAGTGCTTGCAGGAATGGTAGCAAGAATGCCTCCTGACGAGACAGGTAATGCTGGACCATGTTCAAGCAAGGATGGTAATAATGCATTCGCAAAAAAAAAAGGATGGTAATAATGGTGGGTCAGTACAGATCATGACTGGTAAAATTCCACACCCCGATGTGCAAGATTTCCTGAAGGATGTTGCCCAATTTTCAGATAAGCATATTATTTCCTGTTTAGGTGTTGCCCAATTTTGCATATTGATGAGAAATTTTGCATAACTGTGATTGGTAAATCACATTTATTTGGATGATGCAACCAGTTTTGGAAAGCTTTTAGTTCTCTTTTAGAAAAGAGGGGTGAGAGCTGATAGTATAGGTGTGATCTGACAAGATCTGAAACATGGTCTCAGTTCAAAAATATCTTTGTAGTATGGGCTCTAACATTAGGCATACAGATTGCACCTTAATTAGATCTTTTTTCATTCAATTTAATTTGACCAAAAGGCTGACTGTATACCATTAGGAAGTTATAATGTTCATGGTCTGTTTAATATTACTACATATATGTTTCTTATTTATGGACACGTGAGTGCTCAGTGCACCTGGAGGGTCCATTCCTCATCCCTTCTCCTTTGATGATTTTTTTTTTGTTTGTTTTCTGATGTTTGTTTCACACAATTATGAGTTTCTAATGCTTGCCAAATTTCGTTATGCACTTTTGCAATTTTATTATGGACTAAAATCCAACCGGCATCTCAGTAACCAGCTTCCTCTTCAATTGCATGAAGGATGAAGCTGACCAAAGATACGCTGTTAAAGGTAACAATTAATTTCAGGCATTTTGTTTTCTTTTATTTGGAAGGGTATATGTGATGAGCTCCAGGGGCGGAGCTAGAGTTCGTCGAAGAGGGGTGCGATGCCGTAATTTGAGCTGCTTGATCTTGATTTTTTTGGCCTTATGGGTGCAAGATAATGAGCTAAGAGGGTGCGAATATGGTGAAAATAGAGCATATAGCATTGAAAGTTTCAAAAGTCATGGGTGCGGCCGCACCCAGAGCTTTACGTGTAGCTCCGCCCCTGATGAGCTCCACGAAACTTCTGACCTGATTGGGTAGAATAGATGCAAAGTTACTGCTATTCTGGACCCTTTTTGTTCTTCTCATGGATTCCAGATTATGTATGTTGTAATATGTGGAGGGAGGCCTGCGGATTAGTGTACATAAAGCCATAATTTTATTAAGAATTGATGTATAGGTTCAGCGAACACTGATAAGTTCTGTTCCTACAGAGAAGTGTACCCTGAATTCTAATGTTTGTATTATCCTTCAAGATCCTGCACATTTGGAAGAAGTACTGAGCCAGATTGTAGGTTGTCAGCATCTACACAAACCATGCAATAAGATTATGATTGTTGAGAAGATTTATAGCGTGGAAGCACAGCTATGAAATAACTAGGAGATTACTTCTGTGTGTAATAATACAAGGTGTGAGTTTAACATTATAAAGCGGTGTGTATTAGATCATTGTACATTGGTTCATCATTTCTGATTAATTAACTTCGAGCATTATCCTTTTAACAATTTACCGATTCCCTTGATCTATTATTTATTTAAACCTGCCCAAAAGTTGAACTTTGCAAAAATGGGAATAGTTTGAATCTTTCTTTTATTCCTCTTAATATAGTGCGATAGATTCTTGAGTTCAATTCTCCACTAAACCATCCCTATCAGTTCAAGAAAATGTGTGAAATCTTCCTCCCAACATGACAAGAAATCTCCCGCGCAGCCATAGTTGTGAAAGTGTGAAAAATTATCCGGTTTGTAGAAAGCTTGATGTCCACCATTGGTTTATTGATTTAAAAAGATAATGGATACGACTTATCTCTTTAGTTTGTTTTCTTGCATCTTATCAAAAGATAATTAATTAACCAATGAAAAAATAATATTTGTATTGTGTCTTATTGTTTTAACAAATTTTCTTATTGTCATGAGCTTTGTAACCTTATTAAAGTGTTTTTTATTCACATTGAATATGTTACGAGCTATACACCTTAGAAACCGTTGCAAATCTTTTAGACACGTACATGGCGTACGTGCATTGGTTACACATCAACTTTATAGTTCTGAACTGTTCAAGATACAGCATTAGAAATGTTTGCTTACACATCAACTTTATAGTTCTGAAAATCTTCTACCTTTGCACTGAATTGCTCAACAAACCCTCTCTTCGTTTATCAAATCCATGCTTCTGAGTTTTACACATAATGCTTTCCATATTTGTACCTGTCAATGTTGTATTTTACAAAATTAGGTGGATCAGCTTGTCCAAATAAACTGATCTTATTAGTTGTTGCACCATTGCCTTGCCTTCTGAAATTTTCGTCGCTCCTAGCAACGCACGGGTATTCACGAGGCAAAGGAGTAGGTGGCTCAGGTGGAGCCTGTGGTGACAAGGAACAGAGGGCATCCGATTCAGGTGATGTCTCTCAAAAAAAAAAAAAAATTCGATTCAGGTGATGTCCTATTGTCCTGCTCTTATCCATTCCAAAGTTCGCATCTTTGTAGATCAATTTGTTTCTTCCTCTGTAGATCAATTTTCATCTTTGTGAAAAATAAAAAAATAGTTCTTTATTAGGTTCAGATATTTTTCTTTCGATATGGAGCTGTTATTTTTTACCCAAATAAAATGTGGGAGTGGCTTTCTGTAGTGTTGAATAGGAATCAGTCTATCAGAACGGAGACAAATGAGAAGCTGCGCCACAGTTGTAGATTCAGCACAATGCATCTTCATGCCTTCAAGGTGATCGCGTTGCACATTCCTATCCTGCCATCTACCTCTGATGCATAGTGCCGTTATATGCACACAACACGAGCACAAACTGTTTGACATAATGAATTGTTAAGCTTTCCTTATGGTGCTGGCCTATATCGTTTGGCGTGTATGGTTTGAGTTGAAAAAGCACTCGGACTTCAATTTATCGACAGGATGCTCGAGCTCGAGTGCTGCCCCAACAATTAACAACAGGTTCTGGATTGCCACTTTGATGGAAATGGACACGTATTAGTGGACACGAACGCCCTAGTTATTTATGTGATGCAGTTTTTTTTAATGGTTATGGCCCATTCTAGCCCATCTTCTAGAAGGTCTTCGTTGGATTCACCTTGGGCGAAATATTTGGTATTTGTGGGCTTGTTGCAGCCCACTCGAGGAGGCCTGTAGGCTTGGTGGATCCTATATGGAGGGCGGGCTATGGTTAAGATTTGATAGAACAGTGTTTGAGATTCGTGCAACGGCTCAGATTCGCGCAGGTGGAGAAGGGGATGGCTGAGAAGCTGCCACGTGTCGCTCTCTGATTGGGGCGGGTGGGAGGTGGGAGAAAAAGAAATGGATTTCAAACTTTAAACGCATTTTTCTCCTAAACCGTAAGTCCGTTTTCGAATCCGTTTGAACCTACGTGTTTGTTACAATTAATTCTACAAAATGAGATCCAATATGAATATTTTTTGAATTTTTTAAAATTCGAAATTTTTGTCAACATTTTTGAATGTACTATGTCAACATTTTTTTTTGCGCTATGTCAACATTTTGTTTGCACTATGTCAACATTTTTTCAAAAAATGTTGATTTTATTTTAAAAATGTTGAAATAGAACTACAAAAATGTTGATTCTTCTATTTCAAAATGTTGATACTCGAACTTGGGCTGGGCTGCCTAGATTTAACGGGCTATTGGGCCGATCTATCAAATGTAAACCGTAAGACGCCCTCCGTATAGGCAGTCCCGTAGGCTTCGGCCACTGGGCATGGCTGGCCAGCCAGGAAGACAGGCCGGCCGGCTGTGTTTCTTCTCACAGAGGCTCACTAGAAAACTCGCGCGGCGTTTGCCGCGCGTATGTCCTTGTTATGTGACCCTTCATATTACCTTATATAACATTTTACAATTCTATTATGTGCATGCGCATCGTTGCATCTGAACAATCCATGTTATGCTTCCGGATAGATTTATAAGGCACGTTATAACAAACAATCCATTGACTCAAGTTTTTAATGAAGGGCAGCTAAAATGAAGAGAAGTGTATTGAACAGCTGATCAGCTCAGTGGCAACCCTTTTTTTTTTTTTTGAACAGCTGAGCTCAGTGGCAACTTTGAGATGGCTTTCAGTTGTATTTAATCTTGTCATGGTGAAACCAGAATTATAGAGGTGTTTCCAAGGGTGCTTGTGAGATATATATATAGGTGTTAAACTTGTTTAGTAAAGATTTATATATAAGAATAACTGATCACCTGCGGTTTCAGCATATCAAGGAGATGTACATTGATGCAAGAGAACAAACACTTATATGCCCTTGACCAATATCAATGTGCAGATGAGTGAATTATACTGTCCACTTCATTTTGCGGCAAGCTTTGTCAGTCGTCAGGCGTTGGCGTGCAGCATCTAAAAGCCTGTGCATCTTGTTTTGTAAAAAAATTAGAATGATGGGAGTGACAGAGCAATTTTTCAAATTAAAATGTAGAGTGAATAATCAATTACAACGCATGTATTAGAAATAACTAAATGTGGAATTGGCTTATAATAGTAAAAAGAAAAATGCATGTAGTGAAATCAATAGAATTATCAAAGTCACCGCGTTCTTCATAAACAGAATATGTGCATTGTATATATTTAATTTAAGGGACATAGCTTGCTGAAGTGGAAATCTTGTGTCAAGTGCTGTCATCCAACAAAATTATTAGGCAAGACAAAATTTGATAACCATTGTATATTAAATCAAATGCCCTACACCAAGCAATGTTTTGTAATAGAACGTATTTTTTCTAGAACGTAGCAATGTTTTGTAATAGCCTTCAAACACGTGATATCGACTATGAGGCCTCACTTTCTCCTCAGGCATAAAGCAAAGTTATTTAATCACTATATCAGTCAGTGAAGAATTCAATATTTATAGCTTTACATTTGTATGAATGTTAGCTTAGATCACCTAAATGTACCAAGAGCATGGCCTGTTAATAATAATATCAGAGTGAACAGAAAAAGGTTGTGTTTACTATACTTTGTGATAGGTTGACATCTCAGTAAACAGTTCAAGGGAATGGAGGTAAACAGAGGAGGAGGTTAACATAAATACCACTTAGATCATTAGAGGTACTCATATTATAAACAGAGTCTTCGAATCTGAGATGCACCCTATCGAGTTAAGCAGGAATGGAGAGAAAAGAAATTGTTGCAGAACCAAACTTGCCTGCTGGTAATTCATATACCATGGTAACAGGAATGACGAATTAGATCAACTACCGTATGCTAGCTGCAACTGAATCCTGAATCCTGACTCTGCAATGCAGTTGCACGGCCTGATGGTCTCCCCTCATGTTTTGCTTCAGTTTTTCTGAAAGCATGGCCACGTTCTTCAGGTGCTGCTCCACATGCCGCATCAGACTTCCCATGTCATCTTGTGGCTCTGAGCGGACCTGGTCATTCAGTACTTGGATTCTTGCAACCACATGGGACTTTTTCCTTATGATGTCAATGACTTGGACGTGGTCTTCACCAACAAAGGTTAGGAAAAACCGGTCGTGAGCCGCTCATACTCGATAACTTGAAAATGCACCCAGCATTTGCCATCTTGCCATTTTTGCCAGAGTAGATGACCCCAAAATTGAGACCGTCCTGAAGATGGGTTTGCATTATGATGCGGTACCTGAACTCTAATGCCTGCAGCTGAAATGTCGCACCGGGGAAGATCATTGATAGGTACAGGACGATGGGGATTTCAGTTGTCTAATCCTTCTTGGACTGAATAACCTCATCTTTGCAGCCGTGCAGATTGGCTCGCATTTCAGGACTGAGTTGCTGCTCTTTTGGTTATTCTTTGCGGCAATTCTAGAATTGGGTCTCAGTGGAAATTTTGACTTCTAAGGAGGTGAAGATGGACTGAAATTGTAGCTGCCTGGCTTTGCTAAACTGATGATACTTGCACGGTTTTGAGAGCCATATATATGTATATAATATATGGTAAACTCTTGCAGTGTGGTCATCACAGTTTGCAGACATCATAAAACAGGAGGCATATTCAGTAACCTGGACAATGATAGGATTACCCTTTTATGCAATAATACAATAGCACAACTTTGGCCAACCAGGATGCTGGACATGTCAGTGTATATTCCATAACAAAGTTTCAGAGATAAAACTGCTATTAACTAAAATTATAAATATACGAAGCTAACTGGTTTGAGAAAATAAATGTCAATACTAACAGCCACCATAATGAGGTGCCTGCAGGAGCCAAAACCGCATTGGAGGATGCTTTACATTGTATTCGCAGTACATACATTCTATGGTTGTCTTTAATTGCTCGAATCAAACAAACAGGATACAACATATGCATAAGTATGTAGTAGAGCACCTGATGAGTTAAGTGAACTTGATTACTTGATGAAGAGTAAAATTGGCAGGAGAAGAATGATGCGACGGCGTTGTAGAGGTTGTCGTCAGGTGTGGCACGGCGGCGGCGCCGTGGACAGCACCGACGGGTGATACCTGGCTGGGCCACTGGTCCAAGTTAAGGGTGACGTCCAGCTGCAGGGTGCCGGCAAGCCGCTGACAACCGAGGTCCGGACCTCTCGATGAAGAACTCGACACAACCCTCGGGGTGGGGAGCTCAAGGCATGGAGGATGGCAAGGACCTGGGTGGCCATGGAGGTAGGCTTCGCAGCAGCCAGCGGGGCCTCAGCGGCGAGCTCGATTTGGAAGCGCAGGGGTGGGAGGAGGGCACGGGGCGCGCCGGTGTAGCGCAGCTGGAGGAGTGGTTCGATTCGGAGTCGGAGAGTTGCTCGGCGGCGTACGGGCCGACGTCTCCAAGCTCCCGGCGGCGGCACTCGAACCTTCTCGTGGAGCCCGGAGCCCGGAGGAACGAACGATGGAGAGCCGTTGGCTTGTAAATCAATGACAGAAGGTTGATGAACAGTTGCCCGACCAATCAGCATCCAGAGAACGGCACGCGTTTTAGATATAGAGAGATTTTCTTCAGAATTACTCCTGCACTCATAAATCATCCAAAACTCGTAGAAATTTATTAGTAAAATAAAATATTACCGAACTTTAGTGATTTACCATTTTATTTACCGATATGTTGACCATAGTTCGGTAACTTAAGCACCGTCAAGAAATCCCCTTTTTTAAATTAAACGTATCTATAGAGAAGCCAATTAAATCGATCATTTTATATGCAATCGCCTGGCTAGTTCTGTTGAATCGGGAATCTTCAGAAAATGACACAGTTCTATGGTTTTCGGGACCTAAAGCTCTTCAACCAGGCCTTGCTAGCTAGACAGGCGTGGAGGTTGATTCAGTTTCCAGACAGTCTTTGTGCTAGAGTGTTGAAGGCAAAGTACTATCCTAATGGGGATTTATGGGACACTGCTTTTCCTCATGTAATGTCTCATACCTGGCGCTCCATCTGTCACGGCCTGGAACTACTAAAAGCTGGAATTATATGGAGGATTGATTCGGGTACTAAGGTCAAGATATGGAGGTTCAACTGGTTGCCGAGGGATATGGGACTGCAGGTTTCTGGAAACTGCCGACTCTGTCGGCTTAAGTGGGTCAGTCAGCTGATGAATGAAGATGGCCGCTCATGAAATGACCGAACCTTGGATCGATTTTTCTGGCCACATGATTTCATTGCCTGGAATTATGAGAAATTTGGTGTCTTCACTGTTGGTAGTGCGTACAGGCTGGCTGTGATGATTAGAGAACAGCAGTAGCATATGCAAGCTACTAGCACCAGGCCTCTCGGTGAGCGGGTGATTTATTTTTTTTTTTGAAGAGAAACCGGCAGGTGTTCTGCCTTTTCATTAAGCAAGAGAAGAAGTAGTCTCCAGGCAAATACAATAGTTAATTGGCCAGCACCCACTGACCATGAAACTAGAAAACGAAACTAAAAAGGTAAGGAAAAAACTAATGGCCAACAATCAGCAAGAGGACTGACGCCTCCAATTAAACAGCTACTAGCCGGTATCCAAAAACATCGCCTGGTTTGAGCCACTACGCTGAGTTGCCCACTTGTGGTAGTCAATTTCTTCTTTAGCCAACAACGCCACCTGCAAATAGTCTTTGTGAATGCCCTCAAAAATCCTCCTGTTTCTTTCTTTCCAAATGTTCCACCAAACGTATAGGAGTATGCCCAAGAACAATCTCTGCTGTCTTGGTTGCGCCCCAGCTGATGCCCTGTTTAGCCACTCTGCTACTGATTCTTCATGCGCTCCCATTGTAGGATTTCCTACATTTGGAAACCAGCTGCAGACAACCATTAGTACTTGTATGGAGTAAATACAGTTTATTAGGAGGTGTCTCGGATTTTCCGGCCAGGAGTTGCATAGCCTGCAAATGGGATTGTGGTTCCATCCTCGGCGGGATAGATTGTCTGCAGTTAAAATTTTCTCGTACATTGCCGTCCATGCAAATAGTCGAACTTTTGGTTCTGTTTTCGCCCGCCATATATGAGAAGCTCTGAAAGGGGGGTGTGATCCCAAGAACTGAATTCTGTAGGCCGAAGCTGCCGTGTAAATTCCATCACTTGTCCATCTCCACCTAATGGTGTCAGGTTGTTCAGGGGTGAGGTTGATAGCCCGTAGCTGAGTCCACAAGGCCACAAATTCTCGCAACTGTTGTTGGGTAGTGATGTTCCTGACTGAAGTGATCCAATTGTCCTCCCGTAGCTCCTTCTCCACACTTCTGTTTTGAATTTTGCTAGTGAGTATAGGCTGGGCGCAAGGTCTTTCGGGGCTTGACTATTTAACCATCGGTCTTGCCAAAATTTTGCCTTCCTGCCGTCACCAAGGCGTATTTCTGTAGAGGCTGCAAACAGAGCATGATCTATCTCGGCGCAGGGTAGCGGTGTTCCCTGCCACGGCCTTTGCTCGGCGGACCATGCGTACCATAGCCATCTCAATCTCAGTGCTCTCTCAAATTTGTCTAAATCAATGATTCCAAGACCGCCGAGATCCTTTGGGCGCCTCACTGTCGGCCAATTAACAAGGCAGTGTCCTCCGGGGTTGTTCTCTACATCTTCTCCCTTCCAAATAAAATTCCTTTGAATCTTCTCAATTTTCTTTGTTACCCACTTTGGCAAGGGGATCACCGTGGCGTGATGTGTAACAATGGAGTGAGCACTGATTTGGCAAGCTCCACTCTTCCAGCACGATTGATATGCCTCCCTTTCCAACCAGGGAGGCGACCTCCAATTTTGTCAATGAGAGGCATGAAGTCAACTTTTCTAAGTCTCCTCAGGTGCAAGGGGAGACCTAGGTACCTACACGGGAAAGTTTTTATGTTGGTAGAAAAGGTTTCGAGCATCTCATGAATTTCCAAATCTTCACATCTGATCGGAAAGACTTCTGTTTTCTGCAGGTTCGTGCAGAGTCCCGAGGCCTCGCCAAACTTTTCCAATATTTGCTTGAGGGCCACCAGCTCGTTAGCGTCTGGGTGTATGAAAACCGCAGCATCATCGGCATATAGCGATACCTTCACACCACCTGACCGTGGCAGAATCGGACGCATAATGCCTCGATCATATGCCGCTTGAAGAAGGCGCTGGAGGGGATCAATAGCAAGAATGAATAGGAGTGGTGACAGAGGGTCCCCCTGTCGTAAGCCCCTCTCGTGCTTCACTGGTTTACCGAGATCCCCGTTTAACAATACCCGTGATGAGGAGGTCGACAGAATGATGGTGATCCACTCTCTCCATCGTGGGCCAAAGCCGAGTCTCTCCATGAGCTCTAACAGGTACGTCCATGAGACAGAATCAAAAGCTTTAGCAATGTCCAGTTTTACGAATAAAGAGGGCCTTTTCTTCATATGCAGTTGTTTCACCAAGTTCTGGACAAAGATGAAGTTGTCGTGGATGCACCTCCTTTTTATGAAAGCGCTCTGGTGCGTGGCCACCATCTCCGCCAGGTGGGGGGCTAGCCTCGTAGCCAAGATTTTGGAGAAAATCTTTGCCACACTATGAATGAGACTTATTGGTCTATAATCTCCCACTGTGTGTGCTAGCTCCTTTTTTGGCAGTAAAATGATGTTTGCTGTGTTCAATAGATTGAAGACCCCAGATCGAAGAGATGATAGTTGCCTGAGAGCTTGAATTAACTCTGGCTTGACAATGTCCCAACATACTCGGTAGAAAGCTCCAATGAATCCATCAGGGCCTGGGGCATTTTCCTTTGGCATGTCATATATTGCTTGCTTCACTTCCTCCTCGTCTATTTCCTCCTCTAGGCTGCTCAGGTCGAACATTGGGAAATTTAGTCCTTCCCAATCAATGGTTGTGTGCCTCCTGTGTCTAGTGCCCAGAATTCTTGTGAAGTGTTTCTCGATTTCTTTAGCTTTATCTTCATGCGCCACTACAACTCCTTGGTCTGTCTCAAGAAATTGAATGTGTTTCTTGCGTCGACGCCCGTTTGCCCTTAAGTGGAAAAGCTTTGTGTTGGAATCAGCACATCTTATGTTTGTGAGTCTTGCCCTTTGTCGTGCTCTAATTTTATCCATAGCAATTAGGCCAAGATAAGCATTTTAATCCGTGCTTTGAATTCTCGCTCATATTGTTGAAGTTGTCGTATTTCCTGGGCGCGATCCAGCTGCCATATGACCTCTTTTGCCACCCCAATCTGCCGCTTCAGATTTCCAATACATGACTTATCCCATGTTCGAAGGGCTTTCGCTGTTCTAGACAGCTTAATGTGAAGCCTTCGAATGGCATCAGTAGCTTGAATTGGCTTTGCCCATGTCTCAGCCACTATATCCTTGAACCCTGGCAGATTTAACCAATACGATTCGAACCGAAAACCCTTGAACCTGTGATGATCTGTTTGGCCTTGAAGAAAAATAGGGCAATGGTCTGAAAGGGTCGAAGCCCAAGCCTGTAGGTGGGGAGGTAGGGAATAAGGTCTCCCAGCCGGTTGTGCAAAATACCCTGTCTATCCTTGTCATCGTCGGAATTTCCTGGTCGTTTGACCATGTGAATTTTCTGCCATTAAGGTTAAGCTCACGCAGCTCGAGCTCATCAATTGTAGCTTTGAATTTCCCCATCAACCTCCTGTTTAACCTGCAATTATTCTTGTCGGAAGCTTTGTAAATGAGGTTGAAGTCTCCCGCGATCAGCCACTCCTCCTTTGCAATGTTTTTCAGCTGTTTCAATTCCTCAAGGAACAAAATTTTCTCATTGTCTCCCTGCGGCCCATACACGCTGGTTAGGGTCCATTCCACACCGTCATTCAACATTTGCAGGTTAACAGTGAGAGTGTTGATAGATGCACTAGAGGTAATGAATCTGAAGTGATCCTGTGTTGCAGCAATGAGGATGCCGCCACTAACGCCATGTGCCGGGAGGTATGAGTAATTTGCTACAAACCGCTCACCCAAGGTCTGTGCCACTATCCTGTCATTTACATGCTCCAACTTTGTCTCTTGCAAGCATACCACTGTTGCCCTTGTGGAAGAAACCATCTCTCTGACGGCATCTCTCCTAATTGGGGCGTTAAGACCTCTGACATTCCAATTCAGTATCATAACATTATGTTGGGCCATAGAAGAGATCCCACAACTGCAACTCAAAGGAAGCTGGGTGCTTTGTTAAGAAACAACATGGCATGAGGATCTGTCGGTTGCCGCAGTCAGAGCCATCCTCCATGCAAGACCTCAGCATACACCTCAAAACAACACTAGCAAGACCATCTCCCAACTGAGCACTACAAAGCTTGGTGATGTCGAGGTGCACTTCATCTCTGCATTAGCACTACCCCCCGAGACCTCTTGTTTGGTCCCTTCTTCTTGCCCAAGTGCATGGCTTTTAGGAGGTCCTCAATTGCTGCTATGACTTCCTCCGTCAATGGCCCATCAAAAAGCTTTTGCAGTCGGGACCTTGCCTCCACCGTCACATCCTCGGTAGGGGAGACCACTCCCAGCTGCTTGGCGAGCAGGTCCTGTGCTAGCTCCTGCTGGGTTTTGTTGCCGAGCTTCTTCCTCTTGTCTGCAATGCGCCCACTGCGCCTGATGACCATGGCCTTTTCCTCCGTCTTGTCTGCTTGCTGCTTCTTGGGCGGGGTGGAGAGGACCGGCCTCTTCATTGGCTTGGTGACGTCCTTGATGAAGGCTTGCATAGGCTCATCGTGTGCAGCCTCAGCAACCCCATCAGCAGAGATGGCAGGGGAGTTCTCCTGTGATGACACACCACCCTCGTTCAGGAGCGTGGGCAGGCATTCGTCCCTATCTGGGTTGGACAGGGGACTGAAGATAACCACCTGCATGGAAGCAGCAGGTGGAGCGAGCTGTGCCTCCAACAACATTGGGTCTCCACCCAGAGACGGCAGCTCTGGCGCATGCACATCCAAGCAGGGAAGGAGGTCGAGCTCTGGTGCCAGCGTGGTTGCGCACTGAAGCCACGCCACCGTAGCGCCGCCCGTGTCAGGGCCCTCGTCACGCAGCAGGGGCCTGTCCTGAGAACGTCGTGTCCCCAGGCTGAGAGAACCATCACAGCCACGGTCATGAAACTGGCCATTTCTTGAACAACCTTCATCGTACCATCTCAATGGCGACCGGTCACGTGCTCTTCCATGGTCCCTCGGCCAGCGAAGCCTCTGGAACAGGCTGAGACGTCGTTGCGACGGTGGACGGCCAACATGGCCATTGCCCCCTCCTCGTCACCATACTGGCCAAGGCTGCGACGAGGGGGCCTGATGTTGGGGCAGTGAGTGGATCGATGGCCTGATCGCCGACAAAGCCAGCACTTCGTCGGGTCGCGGCACTGGGCAACGAAGTGGTCCGATGCAAGACAATTGAAACACTTGCCTTTCATCTTGCTTAAATACACCGCCCGGCGTTGCGAAACTTGGAGCTCGGACGGGCCAGCAGGACGGCGAGGTTGCGGCCGAGACACAAGCTCACGCCGCCGCCTTCTCGGCCTCACCGTTTGCCACCCATCTTCTGGCAAAGGTGGTTCTGCAGCGCGGCACGGGGCGCCATCTCGCCGCAGCACGAGCGCATGCCCATCCTGGTGCACCTGTGACCGGCGCGGCGTGGCTCTGGTGCCGCCGCATCTCGACTGCAAAAGAACTTCCTTATAAGAGCGGCGTCCTTCCGGCGTGGGCGGCCTGGCACGGACCGCGCGCCCACGGGGCTCACGAACCGGCACCACAATTTCCGATCTGACTCTGCGAGACTTCACGGGCTCTTGGATTTCTTCACTCCAGCCGAGCAGGGCAGCACCCGTTGGCGAGGCCGCCGGGCCAGGCGCTCGCGGATCCGAACCCAAACTGGCCGGAAATGGCTTCTTGGCGTCGACCTCAGGCGAATCTTGTACCTCCTCGTCCTCCTCATCGGAGCTCCAGCTGATTTTTTCGGGTGAAGGGGAAAAGGGGATGGGCGGGCTCTGCTCTGAGGGGGTAGGACTTGCTTTTGCTCCAGCAGGCTTAATGGAGGGTCGAGGCGAGGTGGTTGGTGGTGGATCTGGTCTAGGAACGGTGGCGGAGGTGGCCGGCGCCGGCGAAGCGGCGGGTCGCGAGGGAGTCGCCCGTGGAGTCGCCAGAGCTAACGGCTAAGTCTCCTGGGCTGGGATTCGGTGCCTTTCAGTTCCTCTGAGCGGGTGATTTTGTCTGGAAATTAATTAACCAATGGCTCCCTACTGAGTATAACAAATGGCGTCGCACCCTTGAGCCTGTGAACACCTGCAAGGTGTGTGGGATGGAGCCTGAAACTGAACATCATGCTTTGGTTTTTTGTTTTTTGTTTTTGTTTTTGTTTTTTTTGTTTTTTTTTTTTTTTGAGATACAAACATCATGCTTTGGTGATGTGCCCTCGCGCGCATGCTCAGGCAATGGGTAAGGCAGGGGCGAGTCCAGCCGGCGGGTGTGGGCCGCGGCCCAGCCCTAGATTCGGCCCAACATGCTTTTGGAGCACCATTTTTTCAATTCTTTTTTTCCATTTTTGGCCCGAGCCCAACAAGCTTCCGGCCCACCCCCAGGTTTAGGCTTGGACTCGCCACTGGGTTAAGGAGTGGGTTGCCAGCTGATTCCCAATTATCTAAGAGCTTTTTTTCCCATCCTCCAACTACCAGGTACCAATTTAATCCAGCCGTCCATCAGCGAGGGATACGATGGGAAAAAAAGCCCGTTCGTGAATATGGCGTTGTTGGCGGCGATAGCTGCAGCGCGACGAGCCTACGCCGGCGAATAGCAATCTCTCCCTGACCTGTGCTCCAAGTCGTTTGATAACATCGCGCCGCTGCCGCCCTGTGCTGAGCGCAAGCTCAGCCAGCGCACGGCTGCCACGTCCGCCTCTCTCCCTCTCTCAAGATGGTACCTGATACCAGAGTGGTTGCTTGTGCTGTTGTATAATCTATCGGAGGAGGAGGGCTGCCTGCTAGTGTTGTTGTTTTGAAGAACATGGTATATCAGGAACGAGATGATACACAAAGGAAAGCCACCTAATATAGAAGCGTCTGTGGGATTTCTTAAGAGCTATGTGGATGCTCTCTTCATGATCCGACAATATCAGAACCCAGCGGATGTGAAAGGCAAGCGGCAAATCCGCTCCATTGCTGAAGCTTGTCGAGTGGCTAAGAAAAATGTGCAGCATGCTTTCGCTGCTGTGCAGTGCGGATGGGAAGCTCCACTAGAGGGTTGGGTGAAGGTGGATGTTGATGGGGCTTTCGACCATGGTACAGAGAAGGCTGGAGTGGGTGTGGTCATTCG
The DNA here is from genome assembly GCA_012490785.1 of Eragrostis nindensis. Lineage (NCBI taxonomy): Eukaryota > Viridiplantae > Streptophyta > Magnoliopsida > Poales > Poaceae > Eragrostis > Eragrostis nindensis. The sequence goes on along the minus strand of JAAXCT010002156.1, from coordinate 5,734 downwards.
AGACGAGACTGGCTAAGTGCTCCTCTCGGCATGGCGTGTCATCTTTAATCGGACTTGAGAACCGAGCACAGCTCGGTTGGCAAGACGCTGGGCTACCAGCGTGCCCGCCCGCGTTCGTGCGCAGCTCACGCGGTGCGCCTCACGGGAGTGGTACTGTTCATTTGAACAGTGCAGCGGAGTGGCACTGTTCACGTGAACAGTGCCGATGGCGGTGGAAAAAAAATCCCCCTCGCTGTGCTCGCTGACCTGTGGCTTGGGCGCGCACAGTCTAGGATTTGGCGCGCCAGTGGGCTGCTGCCTGCCTAGGTCTGTGCTACGCCGGCCCAAGTTGGCTTGACCCAGGCTTCGCCGGGTATGGGCCAGGGTTCGGGGGTTTTCTCGAGCGGGAGTCAAGGCATCTTCTCCTTAATATAATGCCGTGGGGGCGGTTCTTCCCCCACCGGTCGAGTTTTTTTTTTTTAATCGGACTTCAGCGGAGAAAGTTGAGGCGTTGGCCTGCTTGGAGGGGGTTCGTCTAGCTGCAGTGGTCCCCGAGAAAGACAATTGTCGAGATGGATTGTTCCTCCGTCGTCTCAGCTCTGAATAAAAAGGTGCTTCCGCACCTGTTCTTCTTGCTAAAGGATATTAGAGCGTTGTTTGGTAGTTTGCCGGAAGTGATCTTCCGGCCGTTAAGAGAGATTGTAATAGTGATGCTCATGAGCTTGCGCAATTGGCGAAGCGCACCACCCATATATACTGCGGTTTGGCGTGTGCAGGTCCCCTGTTGCATTGAGCATATGATTGCTCGTGGTTGTAATAAACTTTCTGAGTAATCAATAAAGATATCTCTTACTCGCAAAAAAAAAAAAAAGAGACTTAGATCTAGTGCTGTGGTGAGCTCTTAAGAAGATTTATTTTTCGGGGGGGGGGAGGGGGGGGGGGGGCATAGGCTCCTCCTTCCTCGGAGTGAAGAAGTGGGATAAAAGTTGTTGAACTCTAGTTCTACCTTGTACGCATAAAAGTCGCAAGAAATACATGTTGATAATATGCATGCTACAATTACTTGGGGCTAGTGGTGAGACACATCTTACGACAAAACGTCATCTTTCTATTAATAAAAGGAGATGACCTTCTCACCACGGTGCCTAGAAAGAAAAAAAAGAGAAATATGCTAGAAATTCTCAAAAAAAGCAAAACATCCGGCCTTTAATCCCCTCTCCAACTAATCTCAGATTAAAATCTAGCCATCCACGTAGGTATCCCTTCCCCTGTCCCCTCACGTACCTTGCCCCTCATGATGGACTTTCCTAGCGGATACTACCGCCATATGAGGCACAACGATGGCACGCTGGCGGCCGATCTGCCCTATTAGCGACCGGCAGAGGTAGGCAGAGTTGTGGAGCTGGAAGCGTAGGATTTTGACGGATTACAGCGGTTTTTGGGGCGGAGCTATCAGTCATGACGGCTTGTAGAACGTTTGAGATGACCTTTATTTTCAGTCGTGACAGCTTGTAAAAGGAGATGAACCTTTCACCACGGCGCCTAGAAAAAAAGAGAAATAGGCTAGAAATTCTCAAAAAAAAAAGCGAAACATCCAGCCTTAATCCCCTCTCCAACTAATCTACTCTTTCTTTATAAGTGCAACCAACTAAAGGTCCTTAATTGCTATTTCTCTCTTCTCTGGTGAAGCCACGTCATCACAATTATTAAAACGAGCAGGCAATATATTTACTTATTATTCTCATTAAGTCCCCACTACTATTGCTCCTTTATCTCCACCGGCACCATTCATGGCTTAAATTTCTCCACAATTGAGCTTTATGCCTCATGCGCATCATGCACTGTCATTAAATTCAGCATTACAGCTCCACCGTTACGACGTCGTTTTAATCTCCCTCATACAATTCAGCATTACGGCTCATAAAAAAACCTTGGACGTTCTCTCTGGGTTCAACAATCAAGAGCACAGACGCACATCTATATATAGAGATCTTCTCATTTTCAGCCAATCCATTCTCCTCCTAGCCTACTATCGCATACAATAGGTTACTCTGTACTTCTAATCTCTTTTCTCCTCGCTGCTCATACTCATTCTTCCTTCATTTCATTACATTATATCTTCACAATCATATATATAAGTGTTCACTTACAGAGAAGGATGCATGCTGACTATGAATTCTCCAAAGGGTGATAACCATCCGTTCCATCGATGCTTCGAGAGAGATTTATACCTTTTACTTTTCCTTTTCAAGAGGGCTATTATATATATGCATTGTTGGTTGTGTCCATGCAGATCAATATTTATTTGGCCGAATTTTGATTGTTGTTTTGTCACTTGAACCTATTTACATGCATATACCCGCCTGCTACTTGAATGCGTACTTCAGAGTTACCGGCTTCACTGTTCCTATATATTTTTATTATCCAAGCCTCCTTTTCTTTCAAGAATATCGTTTCTTATGCAATTCTCTTCATTTATGCTGCATAAGTTATACCACGAAGATATATACCGGTCGTGTATTATGCAACTTCTGGTCTCATATAACTAAATACAAGTTTTATAGTCATGCTGATGTACTTTCAAAATTCATCTATATAATAAATTTAAAACATCCCGCAGCAACGCGCGAGGTACCACCTAGTATCTTATATAGATGCAACCCACTACATGTCATTTATTGCTATAAAGCTTGCACCACATTGAGCCACATCACCCGAAAAAATACAACTGTTGGATGTACTTCAGTTTACTACTTCTAGCCATCCATATCTTTGAGACGTCAACAGCCTCATATACCCACTAAGCAACCTTCTTAATCTATAATAATATCTATATAAGCCATACCCACAAAGTGCAATAACTTTTCTAAAACTCAATCCACAATGCGCCACATCATCTCTAAAATTTCCACCGTCAGATCAGTACCTCTAAGCACAATCTAGCCATCCGCCTTCGCCCTCCCTTTGTGCATGCTGCAGAAACTTCGGTCACCGTGCAATCAAGAGACAAACACCATTAATCCTGGTGCTAATCCAAATTGCCGTCAGTCTGTTCGTCACATTTGTTCCAATGTTATTGATTATTGCGGTCTATCCGGCTGTAATATATTTTTTCTCTCCCACCAAGCTGACCGTTTCCCCTAACAAAATGCTCCGCTCTATTGTGTAATTAGTACTAATTCAATTGCATGCATGCATTTCCTCTTCTTTAATGCTTTTAATCTGCGGTTCCGTAACTGATCATGGACACTAATAGAAAATCCTTGGTACGACATTTCATCTACTCAAGGCCTACGTACTTCCATTCAAAATCAACCTCCGTCACCGGCCATGCAGCTCCACATTTTTTATCGCCCTTCCATCCATCGCAGGATCATCCAGCGTCTATATATACATGGGTGCGCCATTAGCATTCACCAAAGATTGGCTAATCCTTCAATTTGTTTAGTCGTCTCCTTTCCCTACTCTGCCCATCGCCTGTATTGGATTTGTCTTGAATGCAGATTCATTCAAGCTCCTAATCTGTTCTTTTTCTAACATAAGCAGCTCTGCTCAAATCTGTCTTTGTTTTTTAACAAAAGCTTCTAATTTCCTGTCAAATCCTTCTCAGGTTGATGTAAAGATTCATCTAAACTGATCCAAGAGCTTCAATTTAGTTTTCGTTCATTCAGGTAAGGTAACAAAATCAATATCTCTGCGCTGCTTCTATAGGAGGTGCAAGTGAATTTATTATTAATTTTTGATTTCTAACAAAATCAATCTCTCTGTGCTGATTCTGTAGGAGGTGCAAGTGCAATTTCTTTTTAATTTTTTTGATTGCTAATTCCTTCAACACCTCTTAAGCAGACATTTAAGAGACCTTTACAAATTTGCGAACCTAAGATTAAATGTCTCACAAATAAAACTATCACATCTTTTTCAATAATTTCCATGTATATTTCTTTGACATGTATTTTCTTAATGTTGTTGAATTGCTCAAAATTATTATACAAATTATTATATTGTAAATTAATTTTCCTTTCAATCTTTGAAGCATTTCTATAAATCCCGCAGCAACGCGCGGGGACGTCATCTAGTCTCAGATTAAAATCTAGCCATCCACGTAGGTATCCCTTCGCCTATCCTCTCACGTACCTTGCCCCTCATGATGGCTCCTTTCCTAGCGGACACTATCGGCCATATGAGGCACAACTATAGCACGCTGGCGGCCTATCTGCCCTATTAGCGACCGGCAGAGGCAGGTAGAGCTGTGGAGCTGGATGCATAGGTCTTTGACGGATTACAGTGGTTTTTGGGACGGAGCTATCAGCCGTGGCTGCCTGTAGAACGTTGGGATGACCGACGATCTGCTGTGGATGATAATGAGAAGTGCCGGGCTCGCAAGCATCACGATGGTGATCTACGTATATATACACGGTGTAGATAAGAAAGGCTTCGACGATGGTGACCAAGGCACCCGCTGATGTCTTGATGCGGTCCTTGACAATCCTGCAGTGGACATGCTGGCCATACCTCCAACTAATCACGCATGTGTCATTAGCAACAATACATGATTAGAAGCACCGTGCAGACAAAACGCGACGGGAAGCACGCTATCCTGGCCGACGCGCGTGTCTGCTCACAGGCAGCGACGCAGCGTGACTACGGCCAACGCCATTCATGGCGACACTTTCGTCGCTCAAATTCTCCACTGGCATGCATGGATGGGTGCATGACTTTCGCTAGGGCTGACGTTTATGACGGCGCGCGCTTCAGCTGAGCTGGCCAGATGATGGCGGGCCATGGCGGTAATGCGCGCGGCGCTGACATGCAGGATCACGGGCTCGCTCGCCGTCGTCATGGCGCAGATGCTGTCGTAGAGGACCACGCACATCTGGGTCATCGAAGTCGAAGGCGAGGTTTTGGTTGGCATGGTTAGGTATGTAGAGTGAATCTTGTTGTTATATGTGTTTATGTGAGTTGGTTTTAGTCGTGTCTAGGCAGTTGTGCTAGTTGGAGTCCGTCATCTGCGTAGATTTAGTTTGAACGGATAGCTCATGCATGCGGCCGTTTGTGGTGATCTGCATGCAGCGAGATATGCCGTAAATGTAGGGAGTTGATTAGTGGTTAAGCACTTAAGCCATGGAGAGCTTGGCCGGGTCGTGCGGCCGAACATGGCGGGCCTGGTGAGTTCCGGTCACAGCGCGCAGTGTGTGGCTATTTAGCCCCGTAACCGGACTGTGTTCAGTGTTTGGTGATTAGTGAAAAAGCTTGTGTGTGCGCGCGCTGGTGTGCAGCGCAGAGAATTCCCTTGTGTTCTTGCGTTCGAGAGTGTCTTGTGCTTGCGTGAGTCTTCAGCCACGAGAGATCAGTGAGAGAGAGCTGGGCCAACAAGGTACATGGAGATATTCAAAGCAGTCACCATGGGTATATTTTTCCTACAGCTTGATTGGAAGCAATTTGATGGGTTTTTGACATTTTGCGGAACTGTATTCTTCATTGATTACTAACTGTACGGTTAACCTTTTATTGTGATTTCAACGATTTTCCTATTAGTTAGATGAGTGGGTGATCATGCAAATAGATATGGCAAACTAACTGGTGCAAAGAAAGCTCATCAATATGGTACGCCACTGTCGTTTCGTTTAATTTGTTTATATCTTGGTGCTAACCAAGTGCGCATGCTTAACGCCATGGTACTGTTTTGGATCTCTATATATCAATGAGGAATACTGAATACATTATGTTGATCTCACAATAAAAAGAAAAAAAGGGT